>JAODKN010000002.1:21196747-21206967 GCA_026774425.1 Petrocephalus zakoni
ATAGCATCCCCATATCCATTTAAAAGGTAGCGGCTAACAATTAAATCATTTTTAAAATCACTGACTTGGCATAGGATTTGCTGTAGTTAAGTAAAAGCCATCGGCCGTGTGGATGGTGATTAAAATGGTTTTCATTAGGAGGTTATAGATATGATGGCCGAACACGCTCTGATAATCACAGAACCTGCACACGTGCCAAGTGCTGACTACTGGATAACATGCTAAGTCCCCAGTCTTTCGCAGAGCTTTCCTCCCTCCGCTCCAAGCTCGCCATTCACTTCTCTTAATTCTCTAATCATAGGATTTACGGACCACTTGTGTTTTTCACACCATTTACCATTGTTTAGTTAAGTGTTACGCATTTCTGTTTAAGCGTTTGTTTATGTGCAATGCAGAAAGATAATGTAAAACCAGGCATTTAAATGGCTATCAACCTGTGTGACCGCATGCAAATACATTTTTTAAATATTTCACAGCGATAAATAATTTTGCTTCGTCAATTCATCACAAGCAGGATTGCAGAGGAGAGAACGCACCTGGCATGTCCATTAACCACAATCTGAAGGCATCAGTGTCAGAACAACGCTACTATTTCTGTCAGTGATTTAGGCCGAAGTTATTGCATCCAGCGCAGAGTTACTAACAAGAGCTTTATGTAGTATTTGTTTTAAGTTGTTTATGTCAATAGATTATTCAGCCTAAGAAGATGTAAGAAGATGGCATTACTATCTGCGTTAAAGGTCTATATAAATTACATGCCGGAGAACAAAATCTGATCACAATCAAATAAGTGCGGAGAAAATGCAAGCAGAAGCATCTCACTCCCTCTTATTCCTACATGATGCAAGAAATGGCAAGAGACAGCAGCAGAAATAAGTACGGACAGAGGCAGGAAATCACAAAATTGTGACAGGGTTCAAAATGGCACTACTTAGAGCTGGCTCTCGTTTTTTATCTGGGAAGCAGTTAAACCCATGTTTGCTGCTCCTTTTCTGCACTTAAGCCGTGTGAAAATCAGGCCTTTATCGTCTCCGAAAGGGCAAAACTGAGGCTGCAACAGGCGTGCTCCACAGCGACTTGTTGCTAGGAAATTGTCAGAGTATTTTGATACACGTGCCTTCAGGCTGCTTCTACCACACTTGCATCATTATTATTTATTATTATCATTATTATTATTATCATTTTTTTTATGGGAGCACTGTCAAATCTTCCATTCTAAATATAGCCATATAAATGACAGCACCAAACAATGCAGTCCTGACTGAGAAGCTTCTACACCAGTAAGAACATTCCTGTGTAGTTCAATTGTTTCCTTAAGTTTTCTCAAGAGTTCTAAACTGTCCCGGGGTGAGTGAGCAATGATGATCATAAACTGGAGATTAAATGGCATCATTATTTCATTATTCAAGTTTAGCTGAATTGTCAAGGCTAGCACATCGTACGGCATGGTTACCGAATCTATACTATATGAGTGTGTTTAAAACGTATTACTGAGCGGTGAGTAAAATGACGTATTTTTGCAATAAAATGCAGGACGGTGGTTAGGACACAGTGGTTAGTACCCCGGTTTCCCCCCCAAAGTCCAAAAACATGCTAAGGTTCATTGGAGTTACCAAATGCGGGTGTGCGTGTCTGTGCGTGGTGTGTGAGTGCGGCCTGCGATGGGATGGCGACCAAACATCTCTTTAACACCCATTATAAATTGTGTTGTATCGTTCCAGTCAAAGCATAAAAGCAATCTAAAAATGTGATGACATCTTTGGATGAAAAACGTTCCGTTCTTAAAGGTTTAGAATTGTCTCTTTGGATTTATGCCATAAAAACACAACGTGTGCAGTCTATGGCTGCCAAAACAATTATTCTATTAATAATCAAGCTATTTACATGGAGCCTCCAAACAGCCATTCTGCCATAATTATTTACATAATTAACATAGAAGAATTAAAAATTCTGCTTCTTATAGCCACTGTTATTGGTCAACAACACCTATCCTTAACACATACATCCTCAGGAACCCTCAGACATGTCAGATGTCTGTGCATTTCACTTATTCAACTTACTTCTTTGAGATATATGCACTCATATGTCAAGCATTTATTCGTAAATGAATTAACCATCAATCTGGTTATATCAGAGAAACATTAGCATACGAGAGTTTGCAGTCAGACGCAGGCATTATAATGCATTGCATGCACAAAAAAAGCGTGGAAGTGCAAATTATCGATGAAATCAGACACAACTGTTTCGGCACGGATCGATTTACTGCTTTCTGTGCGTAGTAATGGGCACCTAAGGCCAAATATACTGAAACATCTCGGAGGTTCCAAAGACTGGCATAAGTAGCAATGTGCCATTGGTTAGAATCTGAAATGTCGTATAAATCATCAGTAAACTAGGAGCTGAGGAATGGCCTGGTGCTGCTTAGTTAAGTATCAGTTGTGTCCCATGTATGTCCTATGCATTTTTTCCCTTTATCCTGTCTATCTATCCATCTATCTATCTATCTGTCTGTTGGTCTGTTTGTGGCAGCGGCCTGGCGACAGGGCTTCTCCACCCCAGCTGGACCGCCTAGCAGGGACGTGGGAACATTTCCCTGGACGCGAGAGTGGCTCCACAACTAGTGTGTATTTACATATTGTGAAAAGCAAACCAACCAGAGCAGGTCCAGGTCCTCCTCCCCCCAGAGCATGCTTACACGCAGTCCAACCCTCCAATCGTGAGGAGCCGCAGTGGAGGCTCGTAGGGGAGGATTAGTTGGGTTGAGTAATGAGACAGCAGCTCGTCCTTCCTACTGCCACACAATCTATCTGTCTATCTATCTATTGGTCTTCATGCACTACATGTACATTTGGCATTTTATGTAAAGCTCCCACAATGCAACGGTATTGTTATGTACAATACAGATGCATTCTGGGAGTGTGACATAAACTACCTCATCTAGCTTCTGCTCAAAATCCTTATGGGACCGCTGACCCAGGAAACACACACCCCAGGAATCTGCCCTGAAGAGTTAAGGGTTGAAAGGGGTTAAATAAAAGTTCCATCCAAGTGCATTTAACTTAAGTGGCAGCACAGCCTCCGAATTGAGCCGTCCCCTCTTGCTCAGCAAGATTCCTGACCTCGCGCCTGCCTGTAAATGGCAGCTTGGTCATGCAGCCAGTCAATAGAATAATCCTTCCTGCAAGAAGTACATACGAGCAGCAAGACAAGATTAATGCTCTGTCACAAACTGTAATTCTGATGCAGTGCTCCAAGTACAGTGATGCCGGATATAAAATATTACCTGCAAATTGCTCTTCATACACTGTCCCTGCTCCAGTGGGGGGGCTAAATAATCCATACACTTCAAATGACAGAAGCACACACAGTAGGGTTAATGGGAAAGGTCATGGCGACAGCATGCAGTCAGAACGAGAAAAGGGTAAGAGGCGTCGCGTCAGGAGGCACGTGGCGTAGGGCCAGAGCCGGCCCATTGTTCCCAGAAGCCTCTTCACACGGACTCTGTCTAAGGGAGGGCCGCCTCCATCTTATGAGTTCAAAACAAGCATCAGCAAAACGAATACTCAGCGTGTTCGCTCTTCAAGACATGACTCATTCACTAGTGTGTATATATATATATATATATATATGTATACAGTATATACGTTTTTGCTAATTGGCCAATACAATCGCACACAGCTGAAATCTGTAACTTTACCAGCCATAGTAAGTCAACTACGTGACATAAAGACACATTTCGCAATAAATAAATTTAACGTCCTTGCTGCACTTGTCACAAGTTAGGTGGTCCGCGCCGTATTTGGAACACTATGCCGAAATTTTGTCGGAAGAGCCGGGTAGAAAAAGAAGACAAACGGAGAAGTGGCCCGGCGTGCGGGACTGGGTGTTCCCCGGACTCGTACCCCGACTGGGTGTTCCCCGGACTCGTACCCCGACTGGGTGTTCCCCCGACTCGTACCCCGTGCTGCCTGGGATAGGCTCCAGGGCCCTTGCAACCGCACACTGGATAAGCAGTTGGGGGATTGATAGACGGAAAAAATAAAACAAGCATATTACAACACCCCCTTTAAACAATAGAAATGAACCACTGTAGCTCTTAGAGGGCATGTGTCAGGAGGGGGGGGGTTAAGATAAGGTCTTCAAAGGAACATGCAGGAATTACATCTTCCAAGGAAAGGTAAGCTCTGTGTCCCTCTGCTCCAAACACACCCACCTTCACCTCAATAACTGGCGCATTATACTGTACATGGCAGCGTATAATGCATGTTAAAGCTCAGTACAAAGCCTAAATCTTGTCTCAGTACTGCTCAACGAAACATATTTGCACTGGACTGAAAATTGCTTTTCTTAAAATAAAACAATGCAATTTCTGTTTAATATATCTGCTGCAGCCCATACACATGATGCAATTTAATTAGGCCCAACAAAAAAGAAAAAGGTTTTGACATCTGACAATTCTGACAATTAAAGTGGCATTTGCACCACAGAGGCAGGTGTATGTGTCTGTAGTCGCTATTGATATAATGCATTAACACGGTGGCTTTCCTGTTCATCCTGCCCACGAAATTCAGCATGGTAAAGTACGGAATTTTACAGCTGACTAAGAACTTTCTGCTACACCTCAAATTTAAGAAGTGCAAACAAGATACAATACAGAATCCATTATAAACCTTGCAAAAAAAACTGACAAAGTGTAGATGCCATCTTTTACACCATTTAATAATCTGCAACATTTTCTTACCGCCGTATCGTTCAGTTTAAGGCAAATAAATTCCAAATCACAGCAAGCTTCACAAATGAATGAAATATCAGGCGCAGATCTGATTTAAAAATCATTTTAATAAGACTATCACTCGTTAGCACACTACTTTTGGTTTCCTAATTAGCTCCACGTTTTTCTGATGATTTTCAGATGGCTTGAAATTATGTGTAAATGATACTGTTTGCAAAATACAGGATTATGCAGCAGTGGTTGTAGCTGGAGCTCCGAAACGCGCCGTGCCAGGCCTCGCGTCCTTTCATTGGCTTCAGGTCAAGTAAACCAAGCCACTTGGTTTCATGCCCCGTGGATTATTTTGGTGTTGAATCTGCTGTGCAGATCTGTGTTTCCTCTCCCTCTCGCTTTTTGAAACACCTTCTGAATTCTAAATCTTGACAATATCGAGTAGGCATTGTTGATAATCTTAAATCCCTTTCCTTTAGATTAATGAATTGAATTGGAAACAGCTCTGAAAAAAATTACTACTTATTATTTTCTGACATGAATGTCAGATGTGCACTCAGCAGTGGGAAACACATTCCCTGTTTATTCATTGCATATTTAGAGAAATTTAACATTTAAAACTGGGAATAAACTTTATATACTATTGGTTCAGCCATAAACTGTTCTTTACACTAACATTTGGTAATTCCTTCTGACATCAGCTAGATTATTCCTTAGACATTTCTGAATATTACAGATAATAATAAAAGCATCTTGTGTACTGTATAATTGCCCCTGCTCCTTTGCACGCTGATCCCTGTGAAGCGGGCTCCTGCTTAGCTGAAATGTTCCCCTGGCATTATTCTCTCTTGCGGTTACGTAACGCCAGGCTGGATTTGCAGGCACTCCCTGTGCCTACATGCCCACCCCTCCATCTGCATGAAGCTCGCCCTCCTACCTTCCTCGTCGCCGGCACATTCCAGGACGCCCAACCCTGTGGTCCTTCTCTGGGGTTCTGCCATGATTTCGTGGCCCGGCTCCTGCAAATCTTCTCGGGCAAAAATTTCCTTTCTTCCATGACCAGAAATATCCCCGGCTATCCCTCACCTCTTCCTCCCCTGTCCGCACCCTGAGCGGCACCAGGAAAGATTGACACCTGTCTGTAGTAAGGGTCTCCTTTTGGGTTTGCCATTCTGAGACAGTTTACGCCGTGCTCTTTGCTCTAAGTCGCCGGGGTGTGCCGTGTGCATTGCTGTTGTTCCTCCTATTTCTGCATTTGCTCCAAAGAACAACCATCCACTACTAAAAAAAAACAATCCTCAAGGACAAAACAATTGGGCATTTTAATTTCGAGGGAAAAACAAAACAAGTAGCAGCGATGGCAAAAAAAAAAAAAAAACAATACACTTTGTCTCCAATGTGTTACGCAAAACAACAGCAATGAATCATCATGGATGAATCTCCTGAGCAACTATAAAACAGAAGACTGAATACAAATGAGGGAGCAAATCTGAAGTTTAAAAGGCTTTCTAAAATCATAAATGTCGGCCCCATGGTAAAACAACTTGAGTCAGTATACATTTGAGCTGCGAACATTTTCTAATAATTACATTCAGCAGAGAGCCAAAGTCTGTCTGGAACAGTCCGGTCGTCTCTTCTTGGTAAGTTCAGAAAAACTGCAAATATGGGCACCGGTGTCAATTTGAACAGGCGAACACAGAGCTATGCCGTCTTAACCTTATCTATTATACGCCAGTCGGAGGATTGAGAACTACCTGCTAAAATCTCCCTGGCAGAATTAATATAGTTTTAAAAGCAATCATTTGTTCAAATAATTGGATGAGCTGGGCAGGTGAATCTCGCGTTCGCCTGGCCTCTCAGGACATACGCCCAAAGTTTTAATGAGATGAGAGGAGGGAGCGGAACCCTCCACGTCGTCTGAAGTACTGAAGCGTTCTGACACACTCGGCGTTCCCGGGTATTTCCTACGGGGAGGCTTGAGGGTGGCTGCCGGATTTAGTGGCAGGCTGTGAGGCCCTGGGGAATTGTCTCCAAGAGGAAGGACAGGCTGTTCCTTAATCTCGGCAGTGTAATGATACTCTCTCAGGTCTCACCGCAAAGACACATCCTTTGCCGCTGAGCGGCGGATTATTCACCTCAGTGATGGCTTCCCACAATCACCGGCACCGCTGGTGTTTTCCATAAAATCCCCCTAATAAGACCTAACTGACCGAAGTGGCAACTTGAGATGTCCACTGGTCTAAAGTAATTACAAGGCATACCGTTCCATTCTAATCAACCCGCCCCTCCAAGAGCGCCAATTACTTGGAGAACAGATGAATATCTAATGTGGCTAATTGGAGTTAAATGATTGCTCCGAGAAATACGTTAGAGCAACAACAGGGTATCGAAAGATTTCTTATTTGATGTGTTGTCCAGCCTGTCCCCAAAAATAGCAAGGGGTCTATAATTTATGCACTGCACTCCCAATGAAAAACTACCTCAGAAGTATTAAACTACACTTGCGAACAATCAGCGGCGGTGGTCTGTGCCGTGACAGCTCACATCCATTTTTTCATGCTTGTGAAGTCCATGAAAACAAAACTAGGCAGAAAATCACGCTGGTTGTCAGGTGGACGCTCGCTTGTCTCTGAATCAGCAATGCAGCAGTGGAGTTTATTCTAGTCTTCCACTGGTGATAAAACGTGCTATTTTTTCATCAGCTGACATGCACACAGAGCTACTTCCCTCTATTTTTAGTTTAAAAATACATTTAAATGTAATACCAGAATTTCTGTCTATAAATATTAAACTGTACACCCTATCCTTACCGTCTACCTGCAGTTAGCAAATACAACTGATGAAAATAATTCCAACCAATACACGCATTTACCACCAAAAGTTTGCATGAATGGCTGATGGCTCATGGCACAGTAATGATTACATAACTGTATGAGAACTTTATATGCATGAGACGGCAGCGACCAGTGATCTGAAACGCAGTCGCGGTCACGCCTATTCTATGCTAATTTTTACTTGACGATCATTTCGCTAAATGACCTGCTCATTGTGTCGGGACTCAGTTGCTAATCAACCATACTTTTATTTACACGGGGCACTCAGGAAAAACAACGCAAAAATGCGCATTAATGCACCCGAGTCTGCGTCTTCGCAATACTCCATTAAGATTCTTTTTTTTCTTGTGAAGTTCCATTAGTCCAAAGAGCGGACATGTTATCTGGCAGGTGAAGGAATAATTACATGAAGGAATAAGAAAGAAAACTTAAAATGACCACCCAAGGAAAATAATTAGTGGGTGTGCTCAGAACGAGGCATGAACAAACGCTATCTTCCCCCCAGCGGCCGTGAGAACAGGTCCCCAGGTACAGGGGAGGGTCCCCAAGCAAGCAAAGGGGATGGAGAGGGCCATCTGCACCCGAGCAACATGTGGTGGGGAGGAGAATGGCCAGTCGGACGCAGTCTGCACAGGAGCGGAGCACGGAAGCCATTACTTAAGCCATTGGCTCCCTGACATTAATAGGATGAATAAATGTTTCTCTTCCCAGCCGCTTGATTTGGATGGATTCATCCGAACGGCGGCCGAGCCAAAAAAGCGCTCTGGCTCAGCTTCCAGCATGGAAATGGCAGACAGTGGGCGCCCAGACTCTTATTCATTTTCATTTCTTTCAGTCTATTTGTTCCTCTTTCCCTCTTTGTGTGGCTGGAATGGAGGGCGGGGGTGAGGACAACACCTAACAACATGGCATTATATTACAGCGCAAACACAGAGTCCCTCCTACAGTACAGTAGAAACACAGAAAAATGGAAATGAAGCCGCCATGCTATTATGCGGCGTTATCGTGACTCAGAATCCCAAGGCCATCTCATTAATCGCGGCGGTGAGGACAGCCTGCTGGGACGCGCTGTACGTATCGATAAAGAAGCACGCGGCCGGTATGGGAGCGATGCCGAGGAAAACTCACTCCAGATGTGCAGTCCCGGGAAAGATCCATATCGCAGGGAAGCTAAGTGACACCCTTAGACAGCCGACAGAACAGACGCTGGGGGACTGGAGCGTGTTCTGAAAGACGCGAGCTGAGAAGCTCCTACAGATGAAGCTGAGGAACTCGTCGGTGGGATGAGTGAGGGGGAAAGGGGGCGGCGAGCGATCGTGGCGCAGCGTGGTAAAGTGACAACACTACATGCACCTGGGCTCCAGATTGCTAAATGAGAAGTACTCCAACCTACTACAGACACACAACATATAGAATCAACTGACCAATCACATATAGGGAGAGACATAAATGTACACAGAGGAGCTTCCCCTACAAGCAGAATAATGTGACGGACGTCCATCCTACGCGATGGACGTTTGCTTTCCTCCTCTCTCAACCTCTGACTGTACTCGTAACAAGGCTTTCACAATCATAAAAGTGTGATAAAGGACTCTCAGGCCTACTGCAGCTGCTCCCCCATCCTTATTTTAATTAAAGTTTATACATAATCATTTTTTATAAATCTACAGTTTAATGATATTGCAATCTCTGCAATGACCTTGGTAGTCAACATCAATTTAGAG
The DNA here is from genome assembly GCA_026774425.1 of Petrocephalus zakoni. Classification (NCBI taxonomy): domain Eukaryota; kingdom Metazoa; phylum Chordata; class Actinopteri; order Osteoglossiformes; family Mormyridae; genus Petrocephalus; species Petrocephalus zakoni. The sequence continues at coordinate 21,206,029 of JAODKN010000002.1, forward strand.
TCATTTCAAAATGTACTGGATCCATATTTCCCTTTCTGAAAGGGCAGCTGAATCTCCTATACATATATGTAGGTAATTACCCTGGTCTAGGATTATTTTTGTAAGGTTAATCATAAGAAAAATTCAATCATCTACTTATATAATTATTTCTAGCAAGTCAAAATTGATAAGACAGCAATGAAATGAGATGATGATATCCAATTATTATGGCTCGATATTACAGATGCAGTCGGACATAAATTATAAAATACAGGCTATCTGAATTTAGCCAAAAGACTGATCTTAATGTAAGATCGAACAAATCCACAAAACAATACTTAGCAGAACAGCTGGTTCAACAAGGAAGTCTCACCTTGTTTTTTTGGCAATAGAAGAAGACCTTATTAATTCTCCGTGCAGTTGGAAGCAGTAATTAAGTCTTCCCCATAGGACTAGGAAATTGACGTGCTCTAGATAGTGAATGAGTAATTATATTTGTAAAGAGCAGTGATACAAGATACTCCCCTTAGCCTAGGACTCATTACACATCATTAAAGAAACACAGCGATGGGGCCTTATCCTTGCCATTTTCATGCATACACCGATCAATGGGCCAGTAACAAACAAGGCTGGCCTTTTGTAAACACACTGAATGTACTGGGCCTACGACTCAAACCAGTCACACGCTGCTGATCTGGAAGTAACACCACCCCCAGTAATCCCTCCCCATTTGGTTACGCTGTCCCCAAGGGAAAACGTCCTGCTCTTCCGCCATCCCTAATTAAATATTAAACCTATAATGAATTCCAATTCTTCCGAATATGGAGAGACTGCTGGTCTGTATGTATGAAAAATGCCAAAAAGGGTCTGGAGAAAATGGTGCTTTGCAAGGTGACGAAACAATTAATTGCTATTAAAATGTACATGACTATGAAACCCACCACTGCAATTGGTGTGAAA
>JAODKN010000002.1:21216483-21228870 GCA_026774425.1 Petrocephalus zakoni
TCCAAATTATCAAATGGAGGGTTGTCCGTGGTCACAGATAATGATGCCAACTGTTCGCAATATTTCCTCACGTCGAAGCACATAAATATCGTTAAGTCTAAATGCAGTTAACTCTCTTTCATTAAAAAGTAGGTCATCTCAATGAAGGTCTGTCATCTGAACCTCAGCTGACAGTTATTAAACAGCCAAAGAAAATTAAAGTCTGCATTAAATTATTATTTATTTTTTTCTTTGTTCACATTAACATGATATATGGGCAGTTCAACCGTTAACTGGAATTGTGATCAAATGATTGAATGATCAGATCCAAAAAAGTGGAATGTATGTTGCGGTTTGTGGATAGAAGAATATTTTTATGGCTTATACAATCTGCTTTTGGAACCAACAATTAATCAACGCAGTATTCACTGTGAGGAGCATGCTGTATGCATATGTCTTTCCTTTGCACATCACCAGAGTAAAAGCATTGTCATCTCAGACCCATGTTTGCTATTTGAAGTGTATTGAAGTATACATGCAGTATTAGTATTTGGATTTCAGTTATCAATGGTCTCGTCGGAACTCTGTACCAGATAAGGTCACATTTGCATAGAGAGCTTATGCTATAAAACAGTTCTCTTTTGATAATTCAGCTATAGCCTTTTAAATTACTTAGAACCTTAGTACTGGAGTAAAAAATATCCATCCATACATCCACCTTCTAATTGATTATCCTGCTCATTGTCAAGGGATAAAGAAAAAAAATACTGACATTTTATTTAGCCAATTGCCTGTTGCAATCCCTGTTATCATTTTAATATACAAAGTAAGCACTGAAATGTGCTGGCATTCTAAGCAAACTTGTTAAAATGGAAATCTACAGCCTAGACTAAAATATGCCACAGAGATCTTCTAAGAGGTGCCTAAGGATTACATTGGAATGATATTTACATACTTAAAATCAGAATAACAGTGCTATATTAGTCAACAATGGAGTTTTTTTCTCACTCCGATTGATTTGAAAATTCCTAATGGTCTTAGCATAAACAATCGTAATGACTGATCATTAATTTTATATCTGTCTGTGTCAGCCCTACTCTGAGATGTTTAAGTCAAATGCCTTTTGCCTTTTCTGTTGTCAGTTTTTGGCCATTTATCAAGGGCACCTGTAGTCTGTTTAAAATGTGCCTAATATTGATTATGTCATTCCTACAGTACCTTACAATGCTAGAGCTCTCTTCACAGTACTGGTGAATGTTCCACAGATCCATTACCAGGCATTATGGATAAATGCGACATGTGTGACAATGACGCTAGACAAAGTGGCCAGTTTAATAGGCACACCTGCTTCTTAATGTGAACAGGCTGCTCCTCCGAACGACAAATCTCTGGCTGCAGATGAACGCATACAGCAAACAAACAGGGTCAAGAGGTTCAGTTACTGTTCGAGCATCTCACAAACTGCCATCCTCCTGGGATTTGCAGAGAATGGTGTGACGGACAAAAACACGTCCAGTGAATGGCATTTCTATGGCCTTGTTAATGAGAGAGGTTAGAGGAGAATGACCAGACTCATTAAAGCTACCAGGAAGGACACAAGTGCAAAAATAAATAAAGAATAACTCAGTACAACAAGATGGCTTCTCTAAACACACAACAAATCTTCACTTACGGCAGCTCTTGGGTTCTACTCTGTATTAAGTTAGTATACCTATTCAAATGACCACTGAATGTTTATGCTTTTGACCTTGCTAGGTTATTTCACTTAACCTGACATATATATGATAGGAAGACTATTTATTTATTTATGTTTTTGATTGTTTGATTATTGACAGTTTTGATGCCAACGTACGCTTTGTGTTTTTCCTGCCATTTGACTCCATGTCCAGTGATTGGACAATTTATTTCGCAGTTTAACATCTATAACGTTAACACTCGGTGACAGTTGTAGCTTGTGGCGGGAGTTGCCTCCACTACAATACAAGTGCATCCATGAGAGCACCTGTGAGAGCTTTTCCAAGGATTATAGCATTCTCATGTTGGCCTTGATTTCCTAAGCCCATCAAGAATTCACTCTACAGAAATATATACCTGTACAGATAAATTATATTTTTATCTATACCTTTATCACATCGTGATCATGTCAACCTGACCATTTAGGCTGGCTAGTTACAAATGTTATATACCAAACAAAGCTCTCAGTCGGTGATATTTAACATTATCTTTTAGGTATCAGCACTCAACTAGGTTTAGTTATTTATTTTTATTTGTAGTCGATTTTGAGGTTGGCTAGCTATTTAGGTGATGTCTACTTGCTGTGTGTGAGGTGCCCATTGCTCGTGGTGCAGTGTAAGGTTAGCTTTACTTTGTTTTAGTAAAATCTTTCTGAGCTTCACCAGCAAAGCTCGCCAGCCCTGAGGGTTTTAAATCAATGCATTATACAAAAGGCACAGACTAAAGCCCTGCCTGCTTCTGCAGCAGATGACTGCATTTTCAGTCTGTAGGGTATGAATTTTGAGTATTAGCTCATTCTGAAGCTAAACAGCAAATTCAAAATGTAAGCTCATTGTTGTTGACCCATGTTGGAAACCTACATTAATGTAAATTTGAGAACCTTTGGATTTTTTTTTTATTTGAAGATAAAACACATTTGATTTCTGTATTGGTGCACGTTATACTGTATATTGTATTGTTGAATTTCTTGTATAGGTAATATTATATGTGCCATTGAGTCAGGCTGTTAAGTTGGTGCAATATTTTAAGAACCTGTTAGATATATTTTTTTCCCCAAGTACCTAATAATCTACAGGGAAACACATTCTGAGTTAGGAGTTAGGTGTGGGTGATATGGCCAAAATATCACAATATATCATGACTTTTTTCACTGTATGTAGTATTGATAATTAACTATTTAAAAAAGATCAATTAAGTTTTCAGCTTAATATCTAGTCATTAAACTGAACTCGATAATTGACCAATAAAGGGATAATTGACAAGTGAGATATACAGATAGCACAGAGATAGTTTGCAGCCTTAAATTACATCGTTTTACATTAATCTGTTTTGGTTGTAGTGCTGTTGCAGGTTCTGAACATGCAAGCATCGTGAGATAGATATTCCCCGGTTTGGTCTTTATAATAGTGTTAAGTAGTGCACGTGACTATGGGGATTCACCGGCAGGTCAGCTGTACTTTTGCAGTCAATCCCCAGACAGCACAAATGTGCTATTTGCCTCAGTTCTACTTTGCTTTGGACAATAAACATTTACAAAATACAATTAAATGTAAATGTAGTGCTGTATCACGATTCTTACCATACCTCTGAAATGGAGTTGTGAATGTAGCTGTAATTAGTTCATATATGCCGGTACACGCATCATTATTTTGAATAGATATGTAGTATGTTTAATGCTTGCTTTGGGTTTTCAAATGTTACATTCACATTAAAATATAAAATGCAGGGAAATGCATTGACACATTGTTCATTAATTAATGGTGACTAGTGAGAACTGCAGTTGTCAGTGTCACCGGTCCAGGCTGATGCATTATGACATGGTGTTTAGAGACCTCAGAGGGCTGAGTTTCGGCCATTACAATAAGGGTCTAGCAACATAAGTACATGTAAAATCATATGCTGCAAATTGTCAGGGGTCCAGTGCACAAGACAAGCAAATAGGTGGCTGCCGTTTCTGTTTGGTGGCTGGGACTGGCTTCTGAGTGTGCAGAAAGTATGAAACATTGTGCATACTGCTCAGAGTTGTTTATGCTTTTGCCAAGTTGTGGGGAGAGCAGGCAAAAGTGGTGCTGAGTGTTTGTTTTTTCTCAACTAGTTTCAGAGAATGGTTTTAATATTTTTTAAGCGACATAGCCAACTTCTCCAACTACATAAATATGTAGATTAATGTACATACAAATGTGTAAGAACAACATATATCATAAAAAACAGATGAAATATATATCAGAGAAACAAATGAAAATGGCTGAGCGGTCCTGCTCTTTGTTTGGACAGAAACATGATTACTCTAATTGTGGTTGGGCACCATCAATAACGATTTGTGCTTGCAGTCCTGTTTTTATGTTTTAAATGCTGCTTATGTTTTAAATGCTAAATGAGGACTACATAGACTCAATTGAAGTGCACTAGAACTTGTCTTAGTTGTACCACCTGTGCATTTACAAAGAGTAAATCAAGTAAAATCAAGGTGAAGCTGATAAATTATGGCCAATTTTTGGCTCATGCAATTTTGAGCATATTGATTTCACCAAAAGGCTGGGCCCACTTTCTTTACTAAATATTCCCATAATCTGTTATAACAGAATCTTGTACTAGTAAGTTTTATTGAAAAAAAAATACAGGCAGTCCCAAGGTCTGTTGCCTAAGCCTGTCTTTAAAGCTAGGGTATACGTTTTTGGAGAAAACAATAGATTTTGAAAGTGCACCTGAAAACTGCACCCCCTCGTTTCAGGCGAAGCCACTCATCCTAAACACACGAAGGTGCAATGCCTGATTACCGCTGTAGGACGAGCCCAGGCGAAATAGCATATGGGCACTGCAGTCATACCCAAACACGTAATGGCTCATTCACCGTGAGAAACAGCAAGAATCATCATAATGAACATAAATAGCAAACCTGGCTATTCCTAGTACTCCCAGCTGTAAAGCTGTAGCATCTGAGTACAGGGAAATTTTGTTAGTAATAGTAACTTATTGCGGGCTAGCTAACAAGAGCTGGCTGTGGTAAGGCTATATATCTGGCAAAGCTAAACACATCCACAAGATTAGCCATACTACACAGTTTGTTTGAAAATTTTATTTAGAATTTTCAGCACATTTCATCCATAATGTTTGCCAGTGAAAGAGCAGCAGGACTTATCCATGTCTGGTCAGGTTTTGTTTCTCTCACCCTTGCCTGATCTAAGAACTTCTTATTCAGTTTTTGCACTTCAGATCTTCACTTGTTTTTTGACTGTTCTATGGCTGCTCTCTATTGCTTGTTAGCATGTTAGCCTGCGCCAGATTTACCGTGCCTGGCTTCCCCGCTCTCCTTTCTGCTTTTCCATCCTACCCTCACCGGTCCCACTCCCCTGTCCTGTGCACGAGCACGGAACTGTTGCTGATTGCTTGGTGGTCTGAGCCACTTTGGTGTTATCCCTGTTTACAGAACCAGGGCTGCTTAGAAACACCTGGGTTTGGACAGCTAGCAGACTGTGAGAAGAAATTTGCCAAATCTGACAAAAAGTGTATCAGATTAAAGTTAAATAACCTAGCCTTTAGTCGAATTTGCAGGAAAGTCGAAAACATAACGTAGTACATAACAGTAATAATAATAAGAACAATACAATTGTTCACATTGATAATATATAACAGTAATAATATGTAACTACATGCAGTGTGTGTACCTTGAGCCGACAAACTCCTGAAACCAGCCAAAGTTTTCACGAATGTCACAAAGTTGTGCATGCGTTTCTTATTTCCAACCATGGTATTTAACTGGAATTTTTTATATAACAAGCTTTATGGCAGTCTATTCGTAAGTACAAGTTGTCCATAAGGGGGACATTCCTAACCCGGGGACCACCTGAATAACGATAAAATATCTCTATAGCTCTGTTTTCCACGTGCTGGCAGGGTCACAGACTTAAAGGCCGTGTCACAGAAAAAAAAGAAGTTTCATATCAGTCTCCTATTTCCGCAATGTGGCACCATCATAACTGTGAAAACGACTCTCGGGTTGATGATGACGTTTCCTCAGTAGAGCCCAAATAACAGAGACCTAGGTCACTGTGCTGTCATGTGCATGGGTGCTGGTTGCGTCTCCCAGCACAACAGAGAGTCCTTCTTTCAAACACTAAAAGAGCACTACCAGAATGTTTTCACAATGAATGCATGTCAATGTTTCAATGAGCATCCCCTGATACTCTATGTGCTGTTGCTCAACCAGTGTGTCAAGTAAGGGTGAAATTTTACCAGGAAGTTTTGACGTATTTTTTAGGTAGCTGTAGTCTACCGTTAAGCTAGAACCAACATACACGCAAAAAGTATCTCTGCCAATAAACAGTGGGACGTGTTGTCTCTTCAGAATGCCTTTTTAGTGCTAATATGATTCATGGATGCATGTTAATTTGTCTACTATGCAAGAAAAGTAAACAAATCTAGCACATTATTCTCAACTGACTCAGGCTACAAATTGCACCTAAATAATTGTAGACATGATTTTGTTCCAAGAATTAGACAGTCCCTTTACAACAAACAATCGGCTCAGTCAACCATGCTCTCTTCAGATTCGGTATGATCTTGGTGTGCATGATCCATACTCTTACAAATACAGCCTTTGCAAAGTATAAATATGGCTATATTAATGCAAAAATGCCAAGGTTTGTGAGGAGAAAAACTGGCTTTGACATCCTGCATTACATGTGCACAATATTTGCACATCTCCCAATACCCACTGCTTATCTTCAGGAAAGATATAAATTCCTGTCTAAAGCATGTTTGCAATATAACTCTTTATTAAAAAAGAACTGGGTCTCTTGCAAAAGCCTCCCATCCCACTTTGTGACATTGTGCCTTGTACGCTTGAATGAGACTTACCCAGGTAATAAGGTAAGTGAGGGGAACACCAGAGTTATGACTCAGCAACACTACCACTAGTGCTCTGCTCACACCAGAAGTAAATCAAATACACAAGAAATACATCACTTAGATGAGTTTTTGGACTGATGGGAGTAGGGACACACAAGTGCAAAATGGGGTGCATTCAGAATAGACAGTCATACATTTAGGAGTCAAGTTCTGAACAAAACCAATACTTGGGGGAAAAAAAACAGCCAAAATTGAGTCATGCATCTTCCTCGGTCAGCAAAGAAAATACCTTCATCTTCATCACCGTCGTTATCAGACAAATCCTCGCCCTGTTTTTTGCCGTGCGCTCCTATGGTTGAAAGAAGGACACAAAAAGCACAAGAAAATTCAAAATAGCATGATTGACAGGACAAAGAGGGAGAGAGAAGATGACAAACGGTTGCAAAAGACTAAGGAACACGTCAGCTGGAGAGGCCTTCGCGGCAGCAACAGCACAGACGCCATCACATGCCGTCTCCGAAGGGCTCATACCCCATCACTTGCAGACACAAGAATTTGCAGTGTGATATATGCACACACATTAGCAACTATTGTATAGCTCCAGTTTATATTTACGCCACACCATACAAACATTTTTACCGTTTTACATTTGATACAAAAGAATTTAATGTTGGCACCTTTGATTTGAAATTGTAGTGCAACGCCTGCAGCGACAAACTCTGAACACTTGCGAATTTATATCAATTATAAGACCTCTTGAGAGTCTTAATAATTTTGGCTTGTTAGCAATGCTTAACGGAACATGAACAGAGACCAGGTGCATATGATTTTTTTAACCCCCCACCCCCCCCTCAAAAAAAAAGATCTTTTTGGCTTTTATGATGCCCAGTGAAATTCACAGATTTCCATTGTACGCAATGGTCTAATGTCAGGAAAATGTATTTTTTTACATATATAACAGTGAGATGCATGAGAAGAATATAGAATCTGTTGTTGCATAAAACATTTGAAAAATCATAATATTATATTTCAACTTAAATGTATGTTTTACATTTTGTGTTCAATATATGATACCCTATAAATAATTTAATCTGAGTTTGTTTTGCAAACAAATGTACAAATGAATAGCTTTCCTTTAAGGTCAAAGTAATACCGTAATACAACCACAGAGCACTACCCAAGAGACCAGAGAAAAGCTTTTATGTAGCCATCACATTCAGCAATCATTCTCCCAATAAAAAAGACAAAAAACAAACACACTCAAAACCTGCTTGTGCTATACGTTTGAAGCATAATAAGCAACTGGGTATCTATTAAATAATGTATTCCTGGTTTTTCTACAAATGTTGTGGAAAAGGTATACTCATAACTGCAACAAAATTAAGTTCAACTAAATTTATCTACAATTGCCTTTTCTCAAGTTATTTAGAAGTTAGTTTTAAAACCTTTTTTAATCGTACAATATTAATATGAGTGCATTTTAAATACTTTATTAATGATTTACTATAGACGGATATAAAATAAAGAATATTTATTTTTTACAAAAAGAAAAGTTGTAAAATAATAAGGGATTATAAAGCCCCTCCTAACATATTTTATTTATGAATCCTGACATTCAAAACATGTAAAATGGCTTCCATTCAACAATGTAATTTGAAATAAATATGTCAGGCTTCTGAGAAGCATGTCTGTTACATAACGGATATGTAAACATTTACAATAACGCGGAACCGCCGGCATCAAAACGGCCTTCAAGCTCTGTATGAAAACTAGAAGAGTGTTGCTTGTTGTCTTTCCAATGCGCTTGTTTATGACTTATTCTTAAATTGGACTAAACGATATTTTGCTACTAACCCTCACGTCCATGACTTTGTAAATAGAGCTCCTTGAAAATTCTTCCCTCAACTGTTAACCCTCAACAGCCACTCCCATGAGAAGTGCAAGATTGGGTCACATGGACAATCCCCCCCCCGGAAATGTCCTACCATATCAAACTGGAGTTCAATAACCTACAACTCAAAATGGTTAAAACAGCAGGCTCTACAAAAGCAAGGGGTCAAAACTGATCTGTGGATTGGGGATTTGTTACTGAGCTGCTGTTGAGGGAGTTGGGTGGGGGGGCACATAAATCTCATTATATCAGAGTTGTGCCCCACCCCCCCTACAAATCTTCCACTTCCTTGAGAAGCGCAGATGGAACTGGCAAAGCATTAGATGGAACAGAGCAGACTCTGTCAGAAGGAAAGACACCCGCTCAATACAGAATGCCTCCATTCCTGGAAAAATAAGGTTCTGAATGCCAACAACTCATTTCACAAAGGTCAAATATTATAAGCAACTTAAAATGTTCAATAAGTTATGTCCTGCTTCTAAAAATCCTACGATGGCCCTTTTAAAATATTACTGAAAAAGCTAAGGGATTGTAATCCTTTCCGTAAAGGACACACAGACATTTTAATGGTGAGGAAAAATAGGCCGCATCTTCACATATCATGTGTGACATAATAGCAAAAGCAGGTCACTGTCCATTTTATGACTCATAAAAAAAAAAAAAGTACGGAAAAGCACTATAGTCGTACGATGGCACTGAAGACAAAAAGAGTCTTCATAGCACTCTACCGAAGCAAAGGCGCTCCGGCTGATATAAGGTGAAGAGCCGCTGATTCCGTGAATCTGTCACCTTGTTTTTTTCATAATAAGGAAATCACTTGTGCTCTTTAATGGAACTTTCAGAAATACGTATAAATAGCACTCAGCCGAAAATGATAATGGGACACAGCTGTTAAATGGCTAGCTATTTTATCTCCAGATGTTCTACGGCGTGATAGAGAGCACACTGTTTAACAGTCATCAATCACCATTACTGAAAGGAATCAGTCGCTTCTATTAAGGCACGGCCAGGTAATACAGCTAATCTAGGGTCCACATTCTGAAATGTCTGGCTTTACAGTATTAGTTTATAAACCCTGGGAGACACGCTTGCCTTTAACAGGCAATTTGTCCCATTAAAAGCAAGCGACAGAAAGTCCTTTTTCAAACATTAATTAACTTCGCCAATAGCTGTCAAACTTCAAAGAGACATAGACAAAAATACCAAATTTATAACATTTTAAAAAGAAATATTATGCAATTTCAGGTCAATATAGGACATTTTCCCCCAAAGATTTTCCCTCAACACCTATAGTACACACAGTAGTTGAATTATGATACATCCATACTGAATATTACAAATTATGCTGATTTTGCAACAGTAGAGACAGATAATGAGACTAATGGTTCCAGTGACCAATCTTTAATGGCCCTTTTAAATGAAAATAATGGCTTTATATGGAAAAAATATGATTTATTAACTGTGTATTATAATGAATTGTAATAAAACCAGGCACAGGAAGTGGAGAATGTGGTAGCTTAATGATAAGCTACCCGTTACCTCATTAAGGACCCAGAGGTTTTAGCTGCAATTGTAATGTGCCTGGCATCACGTGCAGTGCCAGGTCCAGGTGAGGTCCAATTGTCTCACAATGGCAATTCATACACAACACATTACTGTGGAAGAGAATGCCTCTTGTAATTCATGCCATTTTGCATAGGCATCTAAGATGCAGTTCATTTACACAGCAGCTTAGTGGATAAAAAAGTAATGGAAATATAATTTATTGGGTGCAAACTCTTAATTTCTCGATTGCACATACCGGCCTTCACTGTAATAGATGTGTGGAATCCAAAGCCATCACTTAAACATTTCTGGATCTGCATGGATCCGATTGGCGTAAATTACAATCGGCGTCGATCTGTATGACGAGAAAACGGAGACGCCACTCCCTTATCGTTTGCTGGACCCCCTCTCTCTGGAATTCGATATCGGCCTTAAGAAAAGGACACTAATCGCATTGAAAAGCACTCAAGTGCTTTTTGTGTGGGCGAGCCATCCCAGAATCAGGACCACAAGTAGGTCAGTCAGATCTTTGCGTGTCATTTAAGTCTGAGTGAATTACTTGCAGACAATAATGCGTGTGGTGCAAATATAATAAATTTTTTGAGCAAGTTACTGACCGGGCGGGACGGGGGAGCAGAAACTGTCACCCATAAGCAGGCCGCTTTCGGCCGGGGGTCCGCTGTTACTGAAGACCACCGGCATCCCTGCCCTTGCGGAGGCGGGGGGGTCGGGCCAGCCGAGCGTCCACTGTGCCTCCGACTGATGGGGCTCCTGGTTTGTTCATCACCGGCCCCTTTGACACGCTCGGCATGCTGCTCTACCTGCCCACGGCGGAACACGATCCCGGCACCGCCCTGTGCCGGACAGACACGGCCCCCCCAAACTCATTTCCACGGCGCATTACCTCTTGCCACCACTCGGGGAGAGCCTGGCAGGGGCAGCGGCGATGGCTACAGCACCCGAGCGTTTGCCACGCAGGAGATCTCCGAATTACATTTTCTCATTTCTCATTCCATTCTGCCTAAACTCCTCTTTCAGACAGAGGTTTCCTAGTGCGATTGTATATCTGAGGTTTTAGGGTTTTAAGCGTCACATAATAAGTAATGTCTGTCCCTAAGCTCTGTGCTTTCAGACGTTCCAGGGCTGACACAACCTTGGTGTCAGCGTAAAGCCGATCATTACACCTTAAAATTGCTATATTTGCTGTTAGGTCCAATTCAATCACAGATTAGTGTTATCCTGACACAGTGATATTAAGGTATACTTCAGATAAAGAATAAGATTCAATCCATCTAAAATGACATATGTGTCCAATACACAAAGCACACACACTCATTTCATTGGTGCAAATAAATTCAATTTGACCATGCCGCAAATATATATTAAAATACACTCCGTGGCCACCTTATTGGGTAAATGTAGCTAGCACAGGGTAGGACCCAGTCTTCCCTCCAGAACCACTTCAAGGGTTCCATGTTCAGAGAAGCCTTTCCGCACACCACAGTTGTAATGAGCTGTTATTTTTGCTCTTGTGGCCTTCCTGTTAGCTTTAATGAGTCTGCCCATTCTCCTGTGACCTCTCGCATTAACAAGGTGTTTCCATCCGCAGAACTGCCACTAACTGGATGTTTTTTTGTTTAATCGCACCATTTCGTATAAACTCTAGACGCCGTAGTGTGTGAAAATCGGAGGGGGGGTGGGTCCCCTTTCTGAGATGCCGGGATCAACGCGGCTGGCACCAGTAATCGCACCACATTTTAAATCGCTTATATCATGTATGTTAGCTCCTCTAATGCTTAGCCAAACAGTAACTGAACCTCTTGACCCAGGTGCAGTCACATGATTCGCTGTGAGGAGTAGAAGACTATTTGTATTAATAAGCATGTGTACTGAATAAAGTGGCCATGGAGAATATTTGTATAGGAATGTAGATTCTATAAAGTATGCGATATGGAATTATTAAGTAAAAATAGATGGTTCCAGTTACCAGCTGACAGTAGGTTCATTCTGGAACAATCCCCAGAACTTGTGCATGTAATTTTTCCCCCATAGAATGGCATTACAGTATGCTGGTTTTCTGCTTTTTCATCAGTAACTAACTATACATATCAGTTACTAAGTGTATATTTTCTGCATTGTTCAGGATCTCCACAGCTAACCAACTAACCAACTGAACAATTTTCCAACACTGGTTAAATAAAGCCCTACACTGAAGAAATGCCAAAATAGAATTACATTTAAAAAAGTTTAATTTTCACTTACAAAGTGTAAGGTATGTAGAATAAACGGGTTTTGTTAAAATTATAATTTAAAATATTCTGCACTTTACAATAGATCATTTATTGTTACACTATTAATGCAGTTTCATTGCCTTCTAAGATAATTTTACA
>JAODKN010000002.1:21245422-21264570 GCA_026774425.1 Petrocephalus zakoni
AACTGGAATTTAAAATGTACCCTAAGAGAATGTCGCCGTTATATTAATTTTTTTCCTCTTTTAAATGGCAAAAATATGTGCCTGCATACTTATCCTGTGCTTTCTATGTGGGATATGCAAAAGGCTTAAAACCTGATTGATTTAGCAAAAATGTGCACTCCTAACGGCAAAAGCAACCGACGCAGAGTTTCACTTCTGGTTGTCACGTCGCGAGGGACGGAAGACTCCGAGGCTGGCGTCGAGGCAGAACGAAAAGGAGGTTTACGGAATTAAATAGTCAGAGAGAGGAAATAAACTTCATGGCGAGGGATCGTAAACAGGAGGAGTCGACCGAGGAAGGGCACCAGCAACTAGCCAAACAGGTACTTAGAGACAACGTGGGGTAACAAGCAACAGGTGTGGCTCATCAGGGGCACGTTAGGGAGGGGACAGGAGGCTCAGGCGTGCGGGACGTGACACTGGCTTTAATTCAAACACTCATTTCAAGTTATTAACCAATCTTTTTGTATTAGTTACAACCATGCATACTCCCCAAATCCCTCCAATACATTACATGCCCATGTGCATATGATTCTGCCATTACCACTTACATATGAGATAATAATTCTGTAAAGTTTACTTGATACTATTAACACAAGAGTCAGCAGCCCCGGTTAGAGAGAGCAATGAAGCAGGCAGCTTTACATTCCAGCTGAACACTTAATTAATCGTCCTTGAATGAGACCTTGGTTGAACGCAATTGCCAGTTCAAATTGCTTCAAATTGAATGCACATTAACTGAAGGCCTGTCGTGACTTTATGGTCACAGTTACACTGACACTGATCCTACAGAAAGTTATGTCCAAGCGACATAAGGTTTCTCATCATATAGTGAAGCTCCTTTCCCGATGAAACCACCCAGCACACGTGATAGAAAATCAACAAGATATCATGTTTAGTACAGAATAAATATTCCCATTTGCATGAATATGCCCCATCAGAGTTATTTTCATGTATCTCAGTATGAGGTTAAGCCATGCTTTGCAGAGATATAATACATGCAGCATAATATAAACGATATTTTACCATGAATTTTATCACTCAGTACTAATTGAAGTCCATATTCACATCACTCCATCACCAACTTGACCCCTTCTATCTTTCTATCTCATCACTCCTATTTTTAGTGCAGGACTAATGTATAGTTAGACAGGGCTATCTACGGCTTTGTGCTCCATGGGAGATCCACCATGGGAACACTGGATAGAAGACTACTTTAAAAAGACTAGGGATTTTTAATTGCCTGCTGCCTCATATCTGAAGCATACAAAAAAAAATAAAATAAATCAAATGTCGAAAATACCCGCTTGGAATTTGCACGAGGTGAGAAAAAAAATGTGGAGACATGTATGCTGTAAGGTTTAGTGGCAAGGCTGTCAAAGTCAAGCATAACAGGCTGAAGCATAACTTTTAATTCTGCAATTTTGACCCAGTTCAAGCATTGATACAGCTCAGTACTTCACGGAAATAGCTGCCTGCAAAAGGAAGTGGCACGAGTGCTCCTGCTCTGACGCGTCCAGCTCCTTAACCGCTCTAACGCTAGCTGTACAAAAGCCACGGCTCTGCTATGAAGCCACGGGATTGTCGGAGGAGGGTATAAAGCACGAGGCCAATGCAGCTTTAATTAACTCCGGGTTCTGCAGTGGGGGCCTGACATTTCTCGGTGTTTACACGAACCCACGGCGTCGGTCCTCTGCGGATCCACTGGGACGGGTGAAGGCCGCCGTGAGATGGAGCCGCCGTGTCGCTTGCTGAAGCCGCGGATGTTTGGACAAAGCGTCCGTCTAATTAAGAACCATCAAAAAACAAATGAATGGGTGGTGTGAATAATTAGGCAGCAAAATCAAGAGTGACTGCTGTGCATTCCCACCTGTGCGCTTTCCCTGTGTGTGCGCGCTGAAGGATGGCAAGTCACTGGCCGGGCCTGCTCTCCCTCTAATCTCCTAACAACAGAGGACGCGACAATATCACTTCCACCAGACAGCCTTACCCAGTTAGCGATAATTTCTCCGCAGATTAAAAGACGCGGCGAAGCCGCCCTTGATATTAGCAGACTATTTGTCATGGGGGCCTGGTGAGAGGGCCATGGAGGAAAGACAGACGAATCCGCTGTGCCGAGATTCATTGCTTACATCACCAGATTGTGTGCACAACAGAAAAAAACGGAAACAGGGTTCAAGTCTCTAATTGGAATGCTGCGTGAGGGGTCGTTTTCAGTCGATTTATTTCTGCCTCAGCATTTGCGTTCTTGCGTGGCCATTTAATCGATTTCATTAGGACAGTTTTGGGGGGAGAAAAAAAAAAAGATATTTTTAACCATTTAATTATTACTTAAAAAAACCATTGGCCAATTTCTATAAATATGAGCAAAGTAGGCCATTACCATGTGGAGACCATCAGCCTGGACTAGAATAGCATCACTGTTTGACACCTAGATTCTCATGTAGACTGGGAGCGTTGTTAAGCAACTAGCAATTAGCTTGTTGTTCCTCGATAAGGACAGGTTTTTATTGCATAAATAATGGGTAGATGTACCATGACTCAACAGAACCTCACACAAACCATAATATATAGGTAACGAACGGCTGATATGTAGCTAATGATATGTGTTTCCGCCATGTTTTAATGCACATTTTTGGTAAATTCAAGGCCAGGCACGCACACCGGAACAACAACAAATGCATGCTGGGAAAATGGGAGACACTATGGATTGTAAGTATAAGCAATTTAACCTGGAGTTATCACTCAGGTTGAGGCTTTTCTAAGAAGCAGGGTTTAGAAAGATCATTTTATGTATAGGTCAAGTATGGATGAAAATTATTATTTACCCTCACCCCTCTCCATCCCCCAGCGCTGAACATTAGCTTTAAACTCGCACATATTACACACATAAATCCGGAAAAATAAGTGTGAATGGACCGATAACGCCTCACTTAATCTGATTCCTCTCTGTGTGGCTATGGTGCCGCACACTTCCCGCTCGCTTCCTGTTGCATTTTCCACGACTGTATTGATATGCAAAACAGGGAAGGTACAGAGAATTTGATCTAAGTTAACTGTTTAACTGAAGAAAGGATCTGAGAGCTTACACCTACTAAATAAAAATTTCCCAGTCAGCTCATCATTCTAAGGCCTCTATTGATCCAAAGCGGAGCGTGTCTCACTAGATGATCCACAGAAGAATATTCAAAGCAGATAATCGCTTAGGACAACTCCAGGGACTGTTTTAAAAACCTCATGGGCAACTTTTGGGTCTCTCCCTAATCCCCTCGTATGTAAACACATTAAAGCGTTGCAAATGAAGGCTGCATATTTGGATTATTTTCAGAGGCTTAAAAAATTGGCCAGTGTTGAATGAGACAGTGTCTTTTTTCTTTACATAGATATAATTACTGGTAGCCTTTGTGCCTAAAATAACTGCAGCATTCCATGCTGCTATGAGAGGCAGCCACCTTGACAGGTTAAGATCCTTGAGGATAAACTTGCAGTAACTTGGACTGGTTGGTATTTCTGTGAGCGACATGCAGATACTAATAGACTGGGTTCCATCTGACATGTTTTTGTCCATTATTTGTCCCATACAGCCATGTGCTGCCGTCTACCGGCTCCGTCGGAGGTGTCCTCTAACTAATGAGATGTTAAACTGAGGCCTTGACTTCTATGATTAAAGATCATATTCCATTTACTTCAAACTGTAGGGGATAATCCTGATGTACAGATAAATTTGCACCAATCAGACACTTTAAACCTCTTGCCATCAAGTAACCCCTTGATTCAAATGGCAAAATCTACACAGAAATTGCGGCAGCAATCTCTCCACAAAATGACACAGCCACTAAAATAACACCCCTTGTATATATTCTATAGAACTGGGCAGGACAATGTTTAATTATCCTATAAAGTTCCTTTGCAAACAGCCCTGGTGATAAACCTACAGATGGTCAAATTAAAGTGGATCAGAGCAGCAGAGGACAGAGAGAGATCTGGCACTCTTCAAATGTTTACAGGTAGCTTATCATGTGACTGAGAGTCCAGGAGAGGAGATGTACGGCTCTGGCAGAATCAGAGCGGCTCCGTGGATGAAAAATCGAGAGGAGAAAGTGGGATGTGCAAAAATAAATACATATCCCCGCACAGCACATTGACTGCATGCCTTGATGAATGTTGTTCACACCAAAAGCTGTAAAGCTGCTCAAACTGTAGTGATTATTTGCACGCTCCCAGTCCACAGTTGACCATTAATCATAATTATAGATACAGAGGCTTTTCTATGACATAAGTCACATATTTCGGAGCCATGTAAACAAAACCCAGTAAGAAAATGTAAAAATTAAGGTACGATATTCTTTTTTCCATGTAAAATTATTTATTTGCTACACGCCGAGATGAAGATGTCTTATTACGCAGGAATAATTTGTTGCATGCATTTCCGTCATGTTGGCGCTCGGCAACATATGTATTTACAGCAACATATGATCACACCTGATCCTGCTAACCATATACTGCTGACACAGAGGTCCTAAGAGGCATCATAGCTGGCCAGAAATTGCCTGATTTAAAAGACACTCCAGTTAAATTGGGGAAAAATGAGGTAGAATTGAGGAAAACCATTCACACATTTTTCCAGATAATGTTAAAAAATGTTTTATATAAATACAGTAATTTAATTTATATAATGTTCCATCGTATTTTTTAAGTCCTAAAATATTAAATCTCAAATGACTTAGGAAGTCTCCAGTAATGTAAGAATAATACTGCTGCGGATAAACTCATGACCCAGATGTTAAATGTAAAATTAGAATGCTAATAATAGCATAATGCGTCTTGGCATGAGTGGTCGACCTCCCAAGACCACACTGAGATGCCAAAAGAACTGCTTGTGTACAAACCGCTTGACGGCATTAATTCTGAGTATGACGGGCGAGGAAAGCAGAACGTATCGTAGGAGGAGATCAGCCACATTCCACATGAAAATGTCATGACCAATGCCGAGTAAACACCACTGCCGAATTCTGTTTTTTCTTTGGCCAATTATGTTTCTTTGAAGCTGGGTCAAATAAATCCCTCACTGCAAAGGCTGCAAATAAAAAGGTCTCCAAATTACACAATACTTTGAAATAATGAGAGTAATTAGCATTATTGCAGTGACGAAGCTACGTTTGTTTGATAAGAAAAACCTGCAAATGCACCCCAGAATGTAATTAGTTGCTTTGAAATATTATTTAGAAAAAAAAATGTTCCTTGTTACAAAACATTTATATAAAATTAATTTCTTGTACTGGTTTTGAAATTGACTGACAACAGAGCATTACATCACAGAAAAGAACAGGTCCTTCACAGAAACAGATACTGGGGGAAACCTGAAATTTTGCAGAATAAGGGAAAACCAGCTCAATGATCGCCAGTCGGAAAGGTGCACTGGTTTTGGAACTATATATAACAACGACCTTGATGTCTTGTTAAGTGGTCTGGACTTTTGGTGCTAATGTCAGACTACAGGCCATTGGATCATTGGAGTGGATCTGAACACTCTTCTCTGTAAAATTGGTTGTGGGATAAGTTCTTGTGGTTGCGATGTCTTTTCATTTGGTACTGTTTTCAGTGTTGGACGTTTCATCTATAAATAGCACCAGTGTTAAAATTGACAATTACCAAGGAAATGTTACATTGAGCATATTTTATTGGATGAGAAGACATTTTAAACTGCACGGTATATTCTAAGGAGACAAGTAAAACAATGCAGCATCGCTATTTTCAGACAGTAAAGATTAAAGTAACAATATTTGTATCTCGGTTTCTGATTCATTACAGAATACTTATTCACTTAAAGAAGTCATTTTTTAATAGAACGAAACTGGGGTTCCGGCTCCGGAGGTCTTTGAATCACCCATTTCTCTCTGCTGAGTCTGAAAATGCGTAAGAGGCATAAGGTATTTTTCGTAAAAGGAAAAAAAAAAAAAACTTCAATTTAAAATGAAATCGGTCCGCTCCTGCACAGAAATTATACCTTAAAGATGAAAGCGCATGTCTCTCTGATCTGAAGGTGTGTGCTGCAGTGCTGCAAACGGTTCACCTTTACCTTCTCATGAAAAAGTGGGAGAAAAAGAAAAAAAAAAAATCAGTAGAATACAAGAAAGTCTCACAGATGCAAAAAGCGCCCTTTCGACTTGATGTGTAATATGTAAGCAGACAGAGTAGCCAGCTATCGATACCGGGATAAAACTGCAGGCGGCATGTGTTGTTTAGCATGTGGAACTCACAAAAACTTGCACCAATCCTCTTAAAATGAGCGGATTCAGGTGAGACGAGGAGGGATTACTGATCTGATAGCGGTTGCCGCAGACGAATCAAAACACTACTCAGACGAATCAGATGCGGCGAGCGCCATCGCCATCGATCCGTGCCAGATTACAGGCCCTAGCTACATTCCGAGCCTCCCCAAAGCTCCAGAAAAGGTTAATCAGAAATTAATGTGGAAAGGCATCCCGCCGAAAAGGCAGTGATTTGCAAACAGCTGGCGGGTACAGGCAGAAGGAGAAGGCTGCAGCACTGCTGTCCACTGTGGCTCGTAGTCTCTCGATTTCACAGCAAACAGGCTTCACTCCCACTCATCTGGTGTTCAGCCGTCTAAGGAGGACGCGCTTGCTCGCAGTCGACATGTTCCCGCCACCGTCACACTGCGTGCTCAGGCGGCAGGGGCGTGTGCGACGCGGAGCTCAGCGAAGCACCCGTAATGACTCGGCCCTTTCTCCCCGAGAACAAGTCGGCGGCGAGCGCTGTCATAAATCTTATTATCCGTAACGGGAGGAATCTCGAGTGAGGCGCTTATCTGTGAGGAGGGCCCCTGGCAGTGAGGCACTTCCATAGGGGCCATTGGTGGAGGGGTGGGCAGCACAGCATGAAGTTTGAGGGGGGTGGGGGGGAACAACAACGCTGACCCTCAGAAGAACCAGGCAGAGTGTCAACAGTTTGTTTTCTTAACCTCACAGAAGGCTGTGATGTCAGGCTCCTTCCTAAATTGCTCTGTGCTGTTACAGATTGATTAAAAGTACTGTACCCCAGCTTAATCAAGCAGCACTCCACTCAATAGTTCTGCCAGATCTGTTATGCAATCCACCCCCCCCGTCACGGCTTTGGTGGGCTGTTTTTGTCTGGATTTCTGACAGAATACATTGTACATTTTCCTTACATATAGACCTCACTCATGTCATTTGACGTGACATGGAGGTTAAGACTTTGTTGGGTCTTGTTATTGACAATTTGACTAATACTCATCCTTCCACTCAGGATGGGTTAGCAACCCATCTTAAAGTAATACTCATTATTAGTGGCAATATTAACTATGAGTGTTACATAGTAAAGTTATTGTAGTTACATTAAATATACCCATATCAAAAACTTCAGCTCCCAAACTGCCATGTTGTCATCACTAACATCATTTATACAGTACAGCTTTTGTAAAATTAAACGTCCCATCACTCCAAACCTTATTTAATCATATTCTAATTATTACAAGGTAACTTAACCCTATTAATGATCTGCGACTAATATTCAGTCACTTCAAAACAATATCTCTATATTAAAATACACCTGATAGATAGTAATAGAGGATGGTAATGTCAGTAAAGAAAGGGTAATGTGATTTTAATGTATTTAATTGATTGTTTAACATCAATAATAAACATGCCAATGATACTTCAAAAAGGTTTCGTAATTTGCATAGCATATAGAATATATAAATAAAAAGGCACATTTAATGATGCGATTTCCAGGCACCAATGACAAGGCCTTTGCCCCAGTATTGCAAAAAATGTGCATACTTTGATACTGACATGCAGCTAACATTTATTTTAAAGTAAAGTTGTTGTATAAGAACATAAGAAATTTACAAATGAGACGAGGCCACTGCGCCCATCAAGCTTGTTTGGGGATAATTCAACTAATAGGTCAGAGCTGATAAAATCTTATCTAGCTCTGATTTAAAGGAACCCAAGGTTTTAGCTTGCACTACACTAGCACGTAGATATTTATGCACGTATAAATATCATAGAAATCTGCATGGAAATGTTTCTCTTTGATATGCCATTATGCATGGCACAAAATGTCAAAATCTACAGACAAGGTTTTTGTTTGCTTGGCCTGCAGGTATGTGTTGTGTTAATCTTAGATGTAAAGTAGGTTTATGATTTTAGAATAGAATAGAATAGGATAGAATAGGAGGGTTAAGGTTCAGTGGTAACTATGATCACCTCAGGGCATCTGATTAGAATGAGAAGCAGTACAAACTATAAGCATGTTAAATACAGGTACAAGAATAAAACATAACATGCTAATAAACTACTAACAATAACCCAAACTAAAAAATATGCTGTTGGCATGACAACAATGTATTCCCCGGGCAGTGCTGTCACCCAGCCCCCATCCCACATATAATCCCGACTCCTCCCTCACCCCCCAACCCATACACTTTCGACAATTTCTGGAAGGATCAACTTCAAAGTGTAGTATTACTTTCTAATTTGCACTCAACATTTTCTATGATGTAACAGTAAGAGGCATAACAGACACTCCAATGGTATAACTAAATACCTTTACATTTTATTTATTTATTTATTTATCCAAAGCGACAGGGTCAGACCATCCTGGGAGCAACTGGGGGTAAAGGGCCTTACTCAAGGGCCCAACAGTGAAATTCCTCTGCTGCATTTGGTATTCAAACCAGCAACCGTCCAATCACAGGCTGAGCCACGCCCCACACAAGTGATGTCCATGTAATATCAAAGAGACATACCCATACAGAGAGTATGTCTCACACACCCCATTGCGATTTTCTCTCATACTCAAATGTTACTGCTACCTAGGTCCAGGTATTATGGCACACTGTTTTATCATGACTATTTTGTCCCTATCAGTCAATATCAGTGATTATAACAATATACTTCATCTATCCATCTATTTTCCAAAACCGCTTGTGCTATTCAGGGTCGCGGGGGGTCTGAAAGCCTATCCCAGAGGCTATGGGCAAGGGAACAACCCAGGATGGGGGACCAATCCATCATAGGGCACACTCACACACCATTCTCTCACACATGCACACATGTGGGCAATTTAGTATTGGAAGATTGCTTGACAACACATAACATCACATAGGTGATCATTAACTACAGTACACAAGGACAATGATTGGATGGTAGTCAGTTGGAGTATCACTTGGAGTTGGCACAAGTCCGGGGGGTTTGCTACATACAGTAGAAGTACCTGTGGTAAGTAGAGGGCATCTCTAAGTCTAAAACCTGAAATCGATCTGGTAACATCATATATTACTATTATTATTTATCATTGTCCTTTTTAACAAGAATTATGATCCTGACGACCCCCGAGTCAAGGAAGGATGGCAGTGGGTGACACCACCG
Organism: Petrocephalus zakoni; assembly: GCA_026774425.1. Lineage (NCBI taxonomy): Eukaryota > Metazoa > Chordata > Actinopteri > Osteoglossiformes > Mormyridae > Petrocephalus > Petrocephalus zakoni. Next base: position 21,254,875 of record JAODKN010000002.1, read on the forward strand.
TGTCTCACCTCCAAATCGCATGCAATACCTACCTATTCCTACACCACTTAGCGCGGAACCCTGCCTCACAAAGACGATTTGGAGAGTACTTGGCTGTACGGTCTGCAGCCAGTTGTTTAATTAACCACACCGGGTTACTCCTCTGAAAAGATGTAAGGATGCTATTGGTGAAAGTCACGGATTCCTTTATTAGAAGTGATATCAGAAAGAAAAGCCAGGAGCGGTAGGCAGCAATAATCCTCTTTTCCGCATTAGTAAGTTAAGTAAGAGTAGCGAATGCTACTTAGAAGATATCTTACAGTCCCAATACATTTAATTACTTCCTTCTTTAATTGTACTGAAATTGTTTTCTTGAGAAATGAGTATTAACACTCCAGTTTTAAACTCAGAATAATAAAAAATGCACTGAATATTCAAACGCTACATTTGTTATCCCAATGGAGAGAAAACAGAATGAAATGTTTTACCTGTTTGAAACTTATTATTTACTGTAATGCATAGTTTACCTTAAGTTAATATGGATTTTTATTTAAGGGACACTGCCGATTTGCATTAGCATTTGAGAGTGATCCAAGTATAATAAGCATTTTTAAATGAGACTTTATTGCATTTTTGGCAATATAACCTAAAAATAGCATGATATAACCATTGTGCTAATTGAAATAGTGTAGCAGAATATGTGTAATAGTGTAATTTGTGTATTTTCAAACACTACTTTTTCAGAGCTAACAACAACTTAACTTTCGCTGTTGCATTTCTGCACATCGTTGTTTTAAAAAACTGTCAAGAATCACTTTCTTCTTGTAATATCATTCTAATTATAAGCGTGGAAGTATTAATATATTTTATACATATATTTAAAATTTTGAACGATGAAAAAATGGCATCTCATCATGCATAAATGGAATTTTAGGCAAAAGGCCGGGTTTGGGCTGTGTTTGCACTTTACTGAACCATATTTTCTTTCACATTTTTAAACTAACATAAAATATGCATCCAAAAAAATCTCTTTTGCAAGCAATCTTTTGATTAATTAACTACATAGTCCTTCCAGTGTTACAGTGAACCATGCAAAAAAAATTAAGCAAAAATCGGGCTTGGGTAAGACTGGGTAAGATTTCTTAATGTAAAATTAAAAACTGAATACATTCTATATATGAATATTCTCATAATTATCAAAATCCTTTTAGTCATCAGTGGCAGGATTCGTCAACAAAGTGTCCATGACACCACTCACCTGTGTGCGCGGTAAGATGTTTTGATTGAGAAAAATAAATAAACAAACAAATAAATTATATATATATGAGAGAGAGAGAGAGAGAGAGAGAGAGAGACTTTGCCATGGTGTTGATCCCTGATCAGTGCAACTATCAATTCAACTACATGTGAGGAAACGTGGTTTAAATGATAGCTCAGTAAACTAGCGGGCACTTCCCTTCCTTTTAATGTTACACACGCCACATTCCAATTCATGGCACAGCAGCAGGCGGATCCCTGTCTTGCAAGTTTGGCAGCCGGGTTAAAAAAAAAAATGGCAATGATGATTGGCAGATCCCTCGGAGCGCTACAGTTCAGCGTACGTATGATCTGTGTGTGCGGTCTCCTCGCACAAGACTTTGTGCCGCACTAGGGAGTCACACGGCGGCGTCGCATGGATGCACCTCATTGCTGCTTTAGGACTCGCTGAGCTCTGGTCACATGGCCCCTACAGGGTTGTGAATGAAAAACGATAAAAGCACCAAAGCACTGAATAATGCAGCTAGGGCTCTTATCACGATATCCAAAAATAACTTCCAATTCCTTATCATCGTATTCGGCCATATGATATAACGCTGTATAATAGAAAGACCGCAGGAATAGATTATCATGCTTCCATGGGAGCTGTGTGCTATCTTTCATTCGAACTTGCTGTGTAGCACTGCATCATTTCTGTAAGGCACTGAGATTTCCAGACAACAGCACACTCTGGAATCTCGTTTTTTTTTTTGTTTGTTTGTTTTCCAACTGATGCAGCTCGACACAGCGTGCAGCAGCACAGATTCATAAATTAAACTAAATGAATATTTGCCGTGCTACCGAGGCCAATTCTTCCCGTCGATAATGGATAGCTTTGCTCAAACTGGCAGCCCATTAAAAAGTTAAGAATGCAAGAAAAAGGACTTTGCCCAAGTTTTACAAGGCGATACTTATCCCGTTAGAAACACTTCAAAATATTCTCAAGAGAATTTGGTGCTGGGAGACTGAAATATAAATTGCAATTATATTTTTTTATTACAAACTCCCTGCAGAATAATGTGAAAAACAGCTTGACTAACCCTTAAAAGTAGGCCATAATCAACAGCTAACAACCCGGCTTTCCCTAGAGGACCATTTAAAACCATTACATGCTAGTCTAATAAGTTTGTGTCAAAACAAGCCTTGGACATATTCTCAATCACAGTATATTCGGGTTGCGCAGTGCAGAGCATGTCAGAATTCATGGAAATAAAAATGCTGTCTAAAGAAGCAAGACACCCACGTACAATCAGTCCCCTTACACCTCTGAAATGTCTCTCCCTCTTATATAATGTTTTTGTTTGTGCTCAATGTACTTTTGACATGGGCTTTTGCTTTTTTATACATAGAGGCCACACATACATAAGCTGTAACACCCATAAACCCAATGGTTCCAGTAGTAAATCTGCAAAAAATAGTTTTTCAGCGTCTCACCCTGCCAGCCTCGCTCATCTCATTGATGCATCATCAGTGTCATTATCCTCTTCAAACTGGTCAATAACCCATCGAGACTCGGTTCCCCCAAAGGCCCACAGCAAAGTTCATACTGAGTTATGCTCATGCGTGACCCTTTCGCTCCGACGCCCGCAGTGTGTGGGGGAATCCGTGTGCCGGACAGATGGACAGTTTAACAAACTCGCATCCAGCATGTGGTCGTAAGCGGGGGGGCAGCCCCGCTGCACTGCAGACGTGCAAAGCAATGGCTACGCTTCTGCAAGAGAACCTACGCCGGAAAAAATACTACATAAACCCCTGTTTTTTTTAGCCACCTTTGATTATCAGCAAACCCCTGGATGCAGCAGTGTGAGCGCATGTCCGTTTGTTGGAAAGTAGCAATACTAACAATTCTCTGAATCAGGCAGCTAAAGTATACAGCCTCAGAAATGATACTACATGAATCCGAAAATAAAAATGCTCTGAAAAATACTCTGTACTATTTCAAATGTTCTGTCCATCAATCCATCTTCTAGCCATTTATCCAATATAGAAGGACCCTGGAGTTCCAGTGTCCAGCAGGGTTTCTATCCTACCTGGTGAGTTACTATCTGCCTGAGATTTGGTGTGGTTCATCAGAGACCAGGTACAGTAGAAAACCTGCTGAATACCAGCACTCCTGGATCAGGGTTGCCTACCCCTGCAACACAGGGTTGCGGTTTTAGCCTGCAGGCTATGCCAGAAAGCACTGGACGCGTAGGACACTGTATGAATGGGATGATAGTACGAAACAAGCCATAATTCATTATATAGCTTAAAATAGCCTATGTTACTCATATGGCAAAGAAGCTGCATCCTCTTCTGGAGAGTTAATACGTTCCAGCGTGGGTAGCAGTCTCTAGCATATTTGTGCTCCCCCTCCTCTACAGACATAAGCAGAAACTTCTGCCCCATGATGTGATTCTGCTGGCTGTTCTATTTGGGACCACCGTTGTGGGGTCCTCCCCCATAAAGTGAGAGGGTCTTGTTACACAAAGGCCCTGCATTCAGCCCTGACCACAGATTCAGGGCAGGGGCTTCCTCCACCCAGGATTAATCCCACCCAAAGGCTGCAGTATGATGTGGAGGCCCGTCCTAAAGTTAATCCAACAGTCAAAGAGGATAAACTAAAAACTGTTTTTTTTTTTTTTTACCGCAGATTCAGAATACGTTTATTTTACAGATTTTCCAAAAGCATGCTCACCCTACGGAATCCTCAGTGCTAACAATAGCCATGAAACTGCTTCGGAACTGTCCTGAAGGCCCAAACACTGCAGGTCATTTCAGCAGTTGCCAGCGATGCAGAGACGCGATAACGCCGGGGCCCGCCTGCTAAGTGCTGTGCTTGTCAGACTCCGGCTAGCTAAGTCGCAAACAGCAGAAAGTGGGCCACCGTGAGACAAAACACAGCAGCAGCCCCGGGATAGAAGCCCCATTTCCTCCATCTCTTCTGATAGCACTTACAGTTCATGGGCTTCTACTTCCTTATTTGACAGGCGCCACGAGCGAGAGGGAGAGAGATATGGCCTATTAGGTCAATTTTATATTCACGGCAAATTATCTTTGTTTTCTACGCATCAGATCAAAGGCGTATTACTGGAAGCGAGCAAAAAGCGGCGATGTTTACCAGCAGGCCCCTCGCCCTCCCTGCATACACTCCCCCTGCATTTCTGAGCGACTGACCCGTGAAAAGTCACGGCACGACTCCTATTGGCCCCTGTATGCATCTGACACATATTCACATCTCAAAGAGTTCTTGCTCTTACAGTGAATGCCCAGTCAGAAGTGTTCACAGACGACACGCATAAGTGATCATGAGCCCCCCACATCCCCCCCCCACCCCGCCTCGCCTGCGCATATCCTCTACTGAGCTCTTTTATGTGCTTTCTATGGCTGCCCAAGCTAACGGAGACCATCCATGGCCTTTTGCTGAAGTAACTCTCTCTCAAGTGATCAAAATACATTTACATATAAAAGTACTGTCTTCAAATACACATCAATCCCACACGTGACCACCTCAGATGTGCTCCAAATACCAAAAATAAACTCCTGTTTGTCCAGTGTCTGCTGCTACTGAGCCATAGGTTCCAGTTTAGTAACAGAGAAATAGCCCGAACATCTTAAAATCTGAGAAATGTTTGTCTCAAGATGAAGATTTTACATAAAGTCCTAAGGTACTGTATTTGGGTAGCACTACCCAAATGAAGGCAATCATTATAAATGCCACTAAAAAAGAAAAGCTGGATTAAATTGCACAGGTACCAATAACAATATTAAAACAATATAATGAAAATGTATACTGTTCTATAAAAGGCTTGTTCTTTAAAGTTCTGCTGAGATTGGAGGCCCAATATGACTAAAGTTTGACTGATAAAGGGAATAAAAAATATCACAAAATACTTGCATCTACTTCAAAAATATACTGGCATTCAATGAGTTTTAACGATGAGATGTGAAGCCTGTATTTACCTGTACCCGTCTTCATTCGGCTCTTTCCCTACTCTGAGGAGGGAAACAATGGCTCTTTTTCTTTTTAATAAAGGCACACAATCGGAAATGTGCTTCCAGTTTTAACCCCCAAGACCAATTTCGTGCCATTAATATTTAAGTGCAGCCGCAGTGGTTTATCCCAGAAGGAACGGCTGGCCATTTTACAGCACATTACGGATACTCCAGTTAAACATGACGTTGAGGGGAGAGACAGGTGCTGACAAAGTCATGGTACAGTACGTTCCGTGCTTTGGGAGAACGAGAAGGCGCATTAAACATAAAGCCATCAGATATTTATGAGTCATGAATGCGTTACTCTTTCACAGGTTTCTTGGAAATCGGGATGGTACCTGAAGAGGCAGTCTTTTCAGTGAATCACGCCTTTTCACAAGCAGGGTAACAGGTCCGGATCACTGTTAAAGATCCGTAGAATAGAATTTCTCTAATAACCAATGCAGTGACGGAACAGTAAAGCACAATTGTGGGGGATTGACAGCCATACTTTACATGCAATCTGTGCAATATGGTAAATACATGTACAGCAAGATATTTCTCTGTTCTGTAACAATAAAACTGATTAGAACAGATTAAGTACAATGCATGTTCTGTCAAAAATATAAATATATAAATGCCGATTTCATAACAAACATTGTTTTATTGTAACCATTCTAAAATCTGACTCAGGGCACATTTTGACATAGCAGCAAAATCACGACTTAATCATTTTGAAGCTTTCTTCGCACTCGTATCCTGTGCAGCATATCATTTTACTTTATTTTTTTCTACCCATTTAAACGACTGGATACTGGAGTGATTCGGGATAAGTGCCTTGGCCCGGGGTAAGGGGCCTCTCTTGGGACACGGATTGACGACTTTTCAAGATATAAGTCCGCGTCCATTACTTCTCCGTAACCGCAATCCCTGCTCTCCACTGAACTGTTATATTGCTGACTCATGGAGTGTCAATTGGAGAACCCATTTTTATCATTTTTTATTCCACCTTCAATTGATCTAAGGGAGTTTAAGTGGTCTTTCTGCAAAAGGTAATATCACAGACGGTGCCCGCCTAAGACTGTTGTACCATCACATCTTCTCCTTACCACGGCATTTATCTTGGCTTACCTGTCCTTAAGCTATTCTGCTCTTCTGCTGTTGCTGCTCAAGGCCTTGTGTCATCCTTTTCCCTCCATATCTCTTACATCCAGAGATCCGGAGAACAGACTCTCTCACATCCAGCTTCATTCTTCACCCTCAATGCGAAGGGCTGCAGTGAGCCGACTCTCTCCATAGCATGCAATGTTTATAGTTAGCTAAAAAAAAATTGGCAAATGTTCTTAAGGGGAATCTGTATCATCTCATTTAGGGGAGTCCTGGAGGAAAGGGAGGTATAGGCACAGTGTGAATCACAGCCCCTTTCCTTTTCTGTGAATATGATGGAATATTTAATTTCTCCAAAAAAAAAAGTAAAATATATATGCACACAGCATGTCCTTTTGTTGAACTGCTTGAGCAGGAAACCCCAGAAATGTATCATGTGATCAATTCATTGCTTTCCGGCCGGCGAGTCTACGTGGACATAGCTGACCTGGACATATTGCCTATTTATGTAGGCGAGCAATAGAACTGTAGGCACTCTTTCACAAATGCCCACAAGTACAGGTGCTGGGGGGCTTCTCCATTCTCCCAGTGCCTGCCTCTTCTATTTCATCCCTTTAGTGGTGTAATTAAATGGTCAGGTCCATACCTATTAAAGATTACCTTACTCCCCCCCACACACACACCAACATATATATGTAAATTCTCCATGGAGGTATCATCTACTTCTACTGTTAAAGTTTAAATCATGTGACAGAAATTGGTCACTTATAGCCAAGAAACCCTAAATGTTAATTATCTCGGAAAATTCCGCTATAATTTTAATAGAGGCTCTGTGTCTTTTTATAGTCTTCCACGGATAACTGCGACCGTTCCAGTATTTAGCACTATGGAATATATGAATGCTGATTTCCACCGTTTATGATTCCGATGCTCCGGCTGCTGGCTGCATTTGCTCCGAAATGACTGCAGTACCATGGATTACAGCGTTCGCGGCAGAATCACAGCTGCCTTCTGGGCTTTTGACTAACCTAAATTGGTGTCTCATTTCCTGTGGTAGCTGGTTTTTTACGCTGGCCTACTCACTTTCTCTTATACAATAAGATCTTCCATCAGCTATAAGTATATTTACCAAACAAGAGGCATAGAACACAATCCCACAAACATAACTGACATATTTCTGCATTATTCTTCCTCAGAAGAGACATAGTTTGCGGTCACTCAGCAGCAGAGTAACTCAATTCCACTAACAGAAAATGTTGACATTTTTGTAACATGTTGTATACAGTATGTAAAACATATATAAAATATTCATGTTTATGAAACTTAAACATGATCAAGCTACAATATGTACAAAATTTCCTAAAGTCCTATATCAGCTGGCAGACTGATAAGTCATAATACAGCTGACACAGACTCCGACAGAAAGGTCTGTAATAGCTTTATCGTGACATTCCCTATATATATGAAATAGTTTAGCGTAGCTACTACTACTGCATTAGTCAATGCTACATATGGCACAGAGAGTGGAAAGTGTTTCATATTATATAAAGTATTAGAAACTCTTCATTTTACAACAAAATAATTAGCCAGGCTTGTAACATGTTTTAGAAAGCCACCGAAACTTTTAAAGGCCATTATTACTCTTGTCACCATTAAAGAATGATTTATAAACGAGTATAACAAATTCTGTTGTGAATTCGCCAGTTCATCGCAATGTTTCAGCTGCTTCTTTTTGAAGTATTATCATGCCATTATTTGCACTTCATTACCTGAAAAGTCCCTTTAGTGCTGCTAATGATGCTCTTGGTGTTTGCAGTGCTTCGCAAACAGCTTTAGGAAAGCGTTTTACAGCCCATTACGACATAATGAGCGGAACGCTATTGGCTAATTATGTGGATTAGATTTAATACAACCAAATGTAGATATTGCCACCAAAGACGGTTTTTGCCAAATGCCCAGGGAACAAGTGGGGAATATGGCAAGGCATTTTGCAGGACGGCAGGGCGCCGTGCTGAGCGTGCTAAAGCGGACCTGGGTCTTTTGCATTCTCAGAAGTACGCAAAGGCTGCGAGGAGCCGCCTTGATAGGGGGCCGGTGCAGAATCGGCTGACCTAGCGGAAATGCCGGGTGGTCTTCACCCGGGCCACTTCTGCAGCCTTCAAGTCTAACAATAGACCACCGCTCCACTGTTACCCTTTAGCAGACATGACTCACATGTCCCTCCAGTTTCTAAGCAAGGCTTCTTATCCGTATACTTTATTCACTCCACTTAAATCAACCTCTTGTTATAAAAGGAATTTTTGTGAGATTAAATCACAATGGACATCATCCCATTAATCAGAGCCTGAGAAATGTAAATTACAGAATAACTACAGAACAAGGTACATGGTCAACAGACTCATTCTTATATGAACATTTCAGTAACGCTTTACTTAAAGCTGCCATCTGTAATGCACGATATACAGTATGCCCTCTTTAATGCATTATAATGGTCAGTATATGAATTAATAAAGCATTACAGCATCTATTGCCAGTCATAAGGCATTATAGTGTGCATTATAATACTTCATAAACTCCAGTGAAGCTCTCATCTAAAATGCACTATAGATTCCTTCATAATGCATAATAAACTTGGTTATAATGTGTTATGCCTTTTTGTAAATATTTATGGCCATTTTTTCAATGCTTTATGAGAGCATGTATAATGTGTTATAAAGGTATTAGATGAATGTGTGTAGGATTCTTATAGACAAGTCATTCATAGACAGTGGTACTAACAATTCCTCCGTGAAATGGCTTGATGTGCTTTTTGTAACTGAAAATATAGACACCAATTAATTTTACAATTAAATTTTATGTAACAGTAAATGCCAAAGTATGAATATTCATTATTACATATTACATTGGCAGTGTCATGCTGTCATTGTATTTCACAGCTCTTAATATAATCAGAAGATTAAGATAAGAAAATCATTCGCTCTTAATTGTACCCATTATTGGTTATTCTCATTATTCAATTGTCATTTCAAAATCAAATCAAAGTGGTATTACTGTCTGTAGATGTGTATGTATGTGACATTCCCTCTTGATTGTGCTGCTGCTTCTCTGCAGGTTTGTGTTTAGCCTTGTGGATGGTGTAGCACAGTGTATCCCAGTCCAGTCCATGGCGACCCTCAGACGGCACACGTTTTTGGTTTGTGCTTAGCCTTGTGGATGGTGTAGCACAGTGTATCCCAGTCCAGTCCATGGCGACCCTCAGACGGCACACGTTTTTGGTTTGTGCTTAGCCTTGTGGATGGTGTAGCACAGTGTATCCCAGTCCAGTCCATGGCGACCCTCAGACGGCACACGTTTTTGGTT
>JAODKN010000002.1:21321928-21334053 GCA_026774425.1 Petrocephalus zakoni
GTCTTCCCCGGGGCCTCCTCCCAGTGGGACACGCCCGGAACACCCCACCAGGGAGGCGTCCAGGAGGCATCCTGACCTGATGCCCGAGCCACCTCATCTGACTCCTCTTAATGCGGAGGAGCAGCGGTTCTACTCGGAGTCTCCCCCGGAAAGGCAGAACTTCTCACCCTATCTCTAAGGGAGAGCCCAGCCACCCTACGGAGGAAACTCATTTCGGCTGCTTGTATTCGCGATCGCGAAGTGGAGGAACAGATTTTGTTTGTAAGCTGGGGTCTGTAAAATGTAAAATGTTTATCCACTGCTGGGGGGCATACAGGCTACCAAAGTAAATCTAAAATTTTCATTTATAGCCAAAATAGTTACAACTTGGGTCGGGTGTCTACATTCATGGTGTACTTCTTGAATTTTTTTATTTCTATAACTTGCAGTGTTTGGCCCCAAGGAACCAATTCAGGTTATTATCCATTTCTTGTGCTTATCAGCATTACGCAGGATTAAATTTTGTCAAAAGGTGTGTTATCAGATATACAGTATACCAAATAATTAAGGGCTCAGTCAATACATGTAACTGGACCTGCATTATACACATGAAAAGTCAGGATCATTTTATGAGCATAAACAGAACAGTAGCTGACTGGTGCATTTTGCTAAACATTACAGTTTTTTTTTTGGCATTGCATTACATAATGGACAAAGTTAGTGTCAACTTGTATATATCAGTACCAGTCATGTCAGGTACTTTATAAATAACCCTAAGCTCACCTCAAGGTTGTGTAGTAAGTATTATTTTGTGAACAAGGAAAGAGATGGAGAGCTGTGACAGATGACCTGCCCCCCACAATCCCCACCGGCCTAAACCCTATAGAGCTGCTTTGGGATGACTTGGACTGAAGAGTAAGGCAAGGTAGGCAGCTTATGCCCAGAACGTTTGGAAACTCCTTCAGGACTGCTGGAGAAGCATCCCAAGTGGCTACATCTGGAACCTGGTTGAAAAAATGCCAAGCTTGAAATACTGTTATCAAAGCCTAAGGGGGAATTTTGAAGGGACTAAAATTCGAGAAAAGTTTGAGCTATTGAACACTTCTCTTCGCTATATGTGATATGTATTACTTTGCTGCTTCGAGGCCTTTTACTATTAGGTAGACAAAGCTAAAATAGAGACAAATGCATTGAAAGTAGGTGTGTCCAGACTTTTAATTGGTACTGTATATATACACACATATATTTTACTCAGTGTTTTATGTGCCACAATTTGATATGAAAGCTTTGTGTGTTATACCTCCAACAAGTTTTACTTAAAAGGTGATGACACATTCTTAGTAAAGTGTGTTTCTGATATTGTCAGAATGAAGGCTTGTTGAAAGATCTAACTTAATGAATGTTAAAGAAATACATATAATTAGCAGCTGTTTCGTGTAACACTATTACAGCCTAAATCCCTCTAATAAGGCAATGAATTTTGATTTGTTTACTTCACACCATTGACATGTGCGCTCGGAGTCGTCACAGCTGCAGAAATACATAGTCAATGCAGGGAATTTGTCATAACATGCAGTTCATAATACACTAGTGCAGAAAGACAAACGTTGCCCAAACGTATGTCATGCACCATGAAATTTCAGGTGCAGAAAGGGAAAATACAGACCATGATTTAGTTTAAAAACTTGAAAATAAAGAGTCACAGTCAGAGAATACCTGACTGATTGGCTGAAACAAAGTCTTGGTTTGGTTTTTCACTTTCTGGACCTGAAATTTCCACCTCTGTATCAAAATATCACTGCATGAACAGATCAGGGTGGAAAAATACCCCTAAATTATTTTTATAAGTGTGGTAGCCATCTATTGCAGATGGGACCAGAACAGACAGTGCACATCCAACCATCACTGATATTGGAAACCAGTGGAAAATGTCAGACATTTTGATTTTGCAAAGTTTGATATGTCCCTGGGTCGAAATTGGAGGGGCTTGAGTGTCTATTCTTTAACCAATCACTGTATTTATTGTATGACATCATCACATAGGTAAATTTTTTCTCATTTTCTAGCCTTGGGTTGTATGTGGCTCAAAAGGCTATGCCTCTGTGCCTGTGATAAGAAGATTTTATTATTATTGTTATTATTATTATTATTATTATTATTATCATACTCGTCATAAAATAAAGATGTGCCCTAACATTGCTTCCTACAACCTTGGCAGATAAGCATGTTCCTGTGTCTTGTATCTGTGACATGTCCCATAACAAAAGGCAAATAAAGTGCAAATCCCTCCTTTGTTGACCCAGGGATGCATTGAACTTGGGAAAATGTCTGCTGAAGGCCTTACTGAATCTGGCTCCCCCTCCTGGTCATCAGAAACAGCAGCATGCAGGCCAAAATTGCCCAAAGCCTGTCATGTCGCATAGGCCGCACGTCACCAAAAACAGGATGTATTTTTTTTAATGCAATACTGTCCAAGTTACAAAATAAAGAAAACGGACTGGGAAGCACGTTAGCTTTCTACGGCATTTCCACAAATTAAGGTTATAGTAAATAACCCAGAAATAATTTTAAATGGGATGATTAAATAATTCACCAAATGATTAAAATTCAAGCCTTTTTTGCAAGCAGTCTCCTAGTGAACTCTATGCTGAATTCAGAGACGTAAAAGACAGAAAGCATGGTATTTGATGAAGGCTTTCGAGATAACCGCGACATGACTGGGAAATGGCAAATGTTGGCGCTTTGGGCCATCTGTGCACGAATAAAGGAATCTAAGTTTAATTTGAATATTAGCATATAGAAAATCAGATTAAATGGCAGTAATCCAACTAGTTCCAAAAAAGATAAACTGGGGCAGATCCAGCTTCTTCCTGGAAGGAAACCCAAGATGTCTGGCAGGAAGTGGGACGTTCACAGGGAGATGGCAGGGCCGATGCCGCTTACCGTAACTGGGATCCTCAGCAGCTGACAGCTACTCTGGTCCAAATGCTCTCTGCACACGAATGTCGCTCAGGACATTCAACTGTGTACCACGCCCCTCGTTAACCTCGTGTGGAAGCCCTCCGTTTACCAGCTGTTTCTTGTTTTTGTTATCAGTCCTGTGTATTTTAGTCCGCATTTGAGTATGTTACCCCAGTCTGGTCATTGAAGTTTTGTTGTGCTGCTCCCTGCTTGTGCCTTCTGTGACTAAACCCCGCGTGTTCCAGACTATTTGGACTCCCGATCCTGCTTCCGTGCTTTACACCCGGCGATCATTACATTCAACAGCAGCCAGCGGAATCTGTTGAGTATAAATACTATGGTCAGTAATTCTGTAAATTCGGTATCAGAATTAAAAATAATTATACAAATACGGAAACAGGCTGGTGGAAAATAAGCAATAAGTGGTTTATAAATGTTTTTGTCCAACAGTCAGAGAGTGAGTCTCTGGTGATTTCAGTCGTAGGCCTCATCTCCGAATCTTAATGACACAATGCCGTATTAAAGCAGCAGTATTTTCCAATTTTTCATGTTATTTTTCTGATTTTTTCTCCCTCTTCGGACACTCTGCATCTCAGTTTTAACAAGCTTTTAGTCCCAGTGTTTTTAACCTGTCATAATACCTCATTAAACTGCCAGCTGGGCGTATTTCAGCTATAGTTAAGGGTAAATTCAAATACAGTTAATTGATTTTTATTGATTATACCTGCGAACATTTAAGATTTTAGCATCCAGTGAAAACAAAATCCTTAGATAAAAACTGAAAGTCTTCAGTTTCATCCATAATTTTTTCAGATGCATTCATAGTGATTTTTCCTTAAAACATTAAGACTTCCCCTTACAACATTAAAACAAATCTCTCTAAAGGTTCCCAATTCTTCCTGGGACAGCCTGAACCCCCCAGTCCAAAATAATTATCTGGAAGATGGATGGCTGGAATGAAGTTCTGATTAAATCATATTCTAGGTAATTACCATACAATGCTTAAAAAAATTGAAAGGTTGGGGAAGAAGCTTAAAATCTCTGAGTGCTCCTTTGATTAAAACAACTTACATGTCAAACATTTAGATGAAGTGGCTTTTAATTCCAGCTGTATATTTAGAAGCTAAATGGGCAGAAGGGACTTAAGACAGTGACGAACACCTAAGCCATCAACTGAACTGCTGTAGATGCAGTCAAGCCAGCATGACGTGAAGAGCAGAAGGTGAGACATGTCTCCAGGACAGCTCTCCACAAGCCTGAACATAGAGTACTTCTCATGGTGTACCTTTAGCTGTTTGCCAACATGCCACAGGGACAATGCTATTTCTAAAGCAAGGACCATCTCTACCATCTCAGACTTAAAGCCCTTTGCCTGTTTGACCTTGGGGTCTCCTTCGATGTGTCATGGCAGCGAGCAGCTCGGCTCCCCTCCGCCACTGCCTCCCCCGGCGTGGATTCCCCGTTCTTCCCCTTTATCCCATCCTCAGCCTCTGCTGTCTGCAGAGCGAATCTTCGGTGGCGTAACAGCGTGCACGGGGACAAAAGGAGGCCAGCTCTAATGTGTTAACATCCAGCTCTCAGACACACCGTGTCAAAGTGAGAAAGGAGTCACCGTAGCGTGAAGATCAGGCCAAAGACACGGGCGTGCGGAGGCTGCCCCGGTTTACCTCTGATTATAAGCCATCATCTTTGATTTGAATCAGGGCCACAAAGAATCACTACAGCCACGCCGGAGTGGTAGTGAATGGCTTGCCGGCTAACGGCAACAGAGGAGAGATTAGAAGCAAATGATCATCTCGGCCTTGCAGTCATGCACGAATCTTCTTTCAGAGCAAAGGCAGTCTGAACGCGGATTCACATCCTATTTTTGGACGGCAGCAAAGAAAACAAAAGCCAGATGAATCGTTTGTTAAAGAGGCACTGTCCTTTGTGTCACACTAGGGAATGCGTCGGGGCCGTGCTGTGGCCAGACGTGCAGAGCCGCTCTTCTGGATGTCCTGCTTCCCTGGGATATAGCTTCATAAAAAGAGCATCAGGGCTGGCAGGATGCAGCTCCATGCAATCTAGCGTGGCTTTTCAGAAACCCACAGACTGTCGCAGTGACGCCGTTAAAAACACTCCGACTAGCAAAGCGCTTTGTCTTCACTCTCCTCCCGTAATTAACAGACGGACGTCTTCGCCATCTTAATAGCCATGAGGACCGCACCTTGGAGCTCTGAAGGCTGACGGCTCAGCCCGTTCTCAGATGACTTTATTATTTTGCTTATTTTTTTCTTTTAGTGGAATTTCGACATGCCAGTTGAGAGTGTGACAGTAATTAACAGGGTGTCGCCACAACGTAGCTTCCACACAAAATGACGGTGCGCCGAATGGCACCATACGTATTCAGCTGCCAATGTGTCAGACATTTTAAAGGTATATTGTATCACCTCAGTACAGACCTGACACAGCACTACAGAAAAAGGCTTGTCTTTTTGATGTGACTTTGGCTCTTACTTTTAGCTGTCATGCTATTTTGTGTCATAATAATGAGAACCTTTAAAACTAACTCATTTTCATCATTTTAATATATATAATTTTTGTTGAGTGCTTTCTTTCGTCTATGCTGACGAGGAAGCGGCAGTTGCAACATACGTATTTGAAAAAGTACTATTTATAAAAAATATTAAGCCATATTGAATGTATAACCAATTTATAATTAATTCCCTCACATCCTTGTCCAATATATGCAGCTGAATTATGAATGGATAAAAACAGAAGATACATTTTTATATTATGATGTAATGCTGTTGTTTTGTATGTTTCAGACCGCAATGAAGCTTCTTTTCCTGATTCTGTTAAGAAAAGATGATTTCTACAATATTACATCCTGACTGAAACACTGGTATGGCGTAGCTAGACATGGCATCTCTGACATCTTCTGCTCTGATGGTGAATTTGTAAATCCACATTAAAAAGTCAGGCTGTGTCTCCAAGGGCACCCACCTAACTACAAATCAACTATTTAGTGACTGAAGATCACTTCCAAAATATTCAGTGGTTAGAATTTTTAGTACAAAGACAGTTGAAAAAAAAAATAACTGCTGAACCACAGTTTTGTGAGTGGTGCATTCGAGTCTTTGTGAACGTAGAATTGGCGTGCTGTGAGAATAAAAACCAAATGTATTAAAACAATCTTCACATGACACTGCAGCGCAGAAGGAAGGATATCTCACTGAGCCTTTAATTGAAGAAATGATCGATTTTTGTTCCTGGAAAAAGCAGCCTTTTTAGAGTCATCCAAAATTTCAGCATGAGGCTATGAATTATATTTATTCTGTGTTATCACACTGACACAAACAGTATGCCATTCAATGCAACAAGCCACAATTTGTAGTTTCCCGGATAAGAGAGAGCTTGCAATAGAGGAGCCGCTACAACCCTAAAAGAAAGCAAAGGACCACCTCCTTCTTAGTACTCCTGAGATTTGAATCCATGAGTCTTCTATAGGCTTAATTTCATAATGTTGCTGGTTTTTAAGTCCAAAGATAAATCTTACAAAAGATGAATGTACTCAAAGTTGAACATGTATTGGTTTTCGAAGAGCATTGTGGGGGTCTTATGTTCTTGCCCAGAAGCAAACAAACAAACAAAAACAAAACGTTTGGTATAAAATCAGCGTAAAATTTATACAGTCTCCCAAAGCACCGGGTAGATTGCTTTGAATTTGTGCCGCAGTATGAGTCATGTGCCTTTTCAGCATCCTGGGCAGGTTATCATGGAAACTGTGGCAATCGGATTCCTCATTTCATCTGTCAGATATAACAGGACCTGCCCGTGTGCAAAGTCGGTTTAAAAGAACCTTTTAAAAGAGCATATGAGGCCTTCACATTATGTGTAGCATTGTCTGACACTAATATATATATATATATATAACCATATATAAAATATCCATACATCCATCTATTGCTTCTTTCCATGCATACATGCAATTTTCTATAACTGCTAATCCAGGATGGCGTGCCGGAGAATTCTGGGGGGGAAACCTTGGGTATAGGAGAAGTAATTACATTAGTTGTTCTTTTTCCATCTGACATCATCAGTCTCTGCACTAAATGACCCCGAACAAGCCTCAGACCACACAGGTTAACTGAAGATTCTGCCGCTAAGCCCCAGCTGCGGGCAAGCCTTCCTTGTCATTCAATCCTGCATGCGGCTGTGTTGCTTACCATGATGGATTATGGGAGAGTGTAGGCCGTGCTGAGCTTTTTTTGGGGGCCCACACGGATGCCATCCATTTGGCATCTCCAGTGAAATATTCATTACGGTAATCAGTCTTATTGTCGTGCGGCTACTTTCCCGTAAGTGAGATGATCTGCAAGACGGAAATGTGTGTGTGTTTGTGTGTGTGTGTGTGTTTTCCATAACTTGCCCATTAATTTGTGTTTATCTTAGTGCAGACATCAGCAGCTCACCCCTGTCGTAAGCGCAGGAAAAGACCACTATTTAACCACAGAAAAGATGTCAGAAATCAAAGGCATTAGCAGGCTTTCTGCCCTGTGTTAAAAGGCCATCATTAAACACATAATCAATCCAGTACATTATACATCACAGCACAGACACATGTGTGGGATAATGGGAATATACATATAACATATAAAACTTATAGTGAAGTCACTAACAAAAGATCTATAACGGTTCACTAATGGAATTCCATGTCTATGGAATTCATAACATTATACTACATTCATATTAATATACGGTAATACTGCACATAACTGAGTGCTCAATCCGTCATGTAATTGTTCAGGGGTTAATAACTGTAAAATTTTGATTAACCTTAAAAGTATTTTTAATTTCATGGAGCAGTTTTAAAAAAAAAGAATATATGAACATTATGGGCATCTATTAACAGCCTCAATGCTGTCATTTAGTCAATGGACAGCTTATTCAAGTGTAATTAATTATGAGCACAGATGGAACCAGTATTGAAAATGTCGTCAGGGCAAGAGCTGAAAATCACAGGGACAAACAATTCTTTCGAGAAGGATCTATATTTTCCTATTCTGACTGCTCTATTCAAAAGGCATCGCGCTCTAGTCAGCTTGACAAATTAGGGTTGCCCGGTTGATTGATGTTATTTCTCAGCACTGTGAAAAACAATCTTTATTTACACCACCGGATCATTTAAACAGACAGAGAGAGAGAGAAGATACTAATGATTTTAGAATAAAAAATAATCAACATTTTCCTGACAAAATCACTTTTCTGATTTTGTAGGTTTGTAAGGTTTTGTTGTTCTGTATAGGTTTATAAGTACTTGGTCAACCTACAGTACCAGTCAAAAGTGTAGACATTGCTAAGCTGCCTACAAAGGAGAGTGATACTGTTGCATCATACAGTATGACCTGGTCACCTGACCTAAACACAGTAATAATGGTTTTGGAGGCGCTTTACCAGAGAGTGAAGGAAAGGCAGCCAATGAGAGCTCAGCATGTATGTGGGACCTCCTTCAGGACAGCTGGAAAAGCAGCCAATGAGTGCTCAGCATGTATGTGGGACCTCCTTCAGGACAGCTGGAAAAGCAGCCAATGAGTACTCAGTTTGTATGTGGGACCTCCTTCAGGACAGCTGGAACAGCATCCCAGGAGGCCACCTCATGGAACTGACTTAGGGGAGACAGTAGGGGCAGCCAGTCCCTGGAGTAATTGGGGTTAAGGGCCTTGCTCAAGGGCCCAGTGGTGGGATCCCTCTGCCTACCATGGGATTTGAACAGTCAGTATATAATTCCATATATGTTATTTTATGGTTGAGATGTCTTTATAGTTAAAATGTAGGCAACAGTACAAATAAACCTTTCTGTGGGTAGGTGTGCCCCGGGGGAGTATGTCTTCCTCAACGAGACTGACTGTTTGCTGTGGACAAAATAATTATACCCTAAACACACATGGTGCGTTAGCAAAAAAACTTGTCAACATTATTTTTTTTCAGTTAATTACTATGATTTGTTAGGTGTCTTGCTAATTGTCCCTCAGGTGAGTTTCAAAAGTTTTTAAACTTACTCACTTGTCATTGAGCAAACTCTCTTGTAGCTACTGGAAAGACCTTGGAGTGTGGGAGGAAACTAGTGCCCAGGGGAAACCTACGCAAACATGGGGTGGATGTGAAGGACTGGGGAGCTTGAACCCACCTCTCGGAATCGTGTAGTGACAACGCTACGTGCTGAGCCACTGTGCCACGCTGTAATAGAACTATTTTTAGTTAAGCCAGAAAACAAACAAGTGAAATAAAATATATGTATATTTTTACAATACAGCTGATACTTAGAATGATGACGATGTTAATAATAAGCATTTGGCTGAGAGATTAAGAATGGCACACAGAAGAATCTTTATTTTACCTGTAACTCATTTTCATTGGGCAGCAGTGTGCATACTGTATCAGGAGCTGTTGTCTTGGAAACACACTGACAGGTCCCTGTGCAGGTGCCATTACATTTTGCTACGTGCATCTCTCCACCGAATCTGAAGGCAGAAGCAGAGGGAGAGTGACTCATATTGAGTCCCACTATCTTTGTGCAGATTTGATTTATAACTGCCTGCTTATCTCACTAATGAATCCATTATGGCCCTTGCTATCTCTGAGCATTTTGAAGGTAAAGTTTGGAGTTCCTCGGCGATAAAAGCATTCTGTTGTTTGTGACAAATATGCCATTTACCTAAGGAGTAATCTCTGCTTTAAAACCTGGTCGAGTCAGAAAAAGAGAGCAACTTTCTGTCAAAATACACGTAAGATAAATCGCTCCTGAAAGTTTTCTGAATTAATGTTGGTCTTCGCGGCAGCTGCAAGTTAAGAAAAATGTGATTTGAAATATTCAGGATTGCTTTTGCAGTTGTCTTTGTACTCTAACCCAGGGTTTCCCATCCCAGTCCCACTACCGGAAACTGGGAGGGAGTGAAAATGTGGACTGTCTGGCAGAGACCTGGGACTGACAAAAAACATGGACTGCTGGAGGTGCCCGAGGGCCAGGTTGGGAAACACCGCTCTAACCCATTATACATTTTTCTGTAAGCACTTAAAAATGGGAATTTTGTTCAGTAACAAGTTTGAACACCTAAAGCTAAAAACATAGTCTTGCCTTCTGCAAAGCAAACAAGATGCTGACTACCTCTCCTACAAGTCAGTCTGTGGACATGAACATTACAGAGGAGCAAATGGATGGATTAGTTTATGTGGCTCAGCTCACAACAGGGGCACACCCAGTGACATCGGAGGTGCTAAGCTGCTTTGCCATCCCCGCGAGGAACCACTTTGAAGGCCGCACTCTGAGATTGATTGCTCATGCCTTCCGCGGCCCCCAACTCGCATCTGCGCTGGCTTGGGATTGGCTGCGCTGAATGCCATCGAGGCACAAATGGCGAGAGTGGCAGAGTAAACACCAGCGAGTGCCAGTGTGGACGGGCCAGCTGGACAGGTACAGATCCATCCATCTGTTTAAGATGCGACAGGCTCGCTGTGGGGCTCCCGAACTGCTGAGAATGGTGGAATGAGGACGAGGCGCTCCAACCGAGTCCCGGGCATCACGCTGTGCTCCTTCCAGAGCCTCCATAGTCACAGGATGGAGCAGGGCTTGTTATTTATCTAACACGACTTCAATGCTTTCAGGAGGAAGACACCGTCGGCTTGTAGGCGCTCTGATATTCTCCAAATGCACAAATCACAGCATTTTTATTTGACATTGAGCATTACATACTAATATGACCTTGTTATAGCAAAACAAGCTAAATGAAACCCACTCTAAATATCACACAGAAAAATCAATGTATATCTTCATCAATCACTGAATAAGCTGTTGATTCCTCAATACCTAGGTGACATGCAGGCTGTACTAAGACTTCATGTGAATTAGAAAAATTACGGGAAAGATTTGTGTAAGATTTCATCTCAAAGCAAGATGTTCCACAGCCAGAAGCACAGACACTCATGTGCCAGCGTCATCCTTGCTAACCCTTGAGGAGAGCATGCACCATGTCCTCCTGAACCCAGTTTAGGGCAGCATTTAACTACAGCACCTCTGTCTCCAATTTTCCGGCACCATAAATGAAAAGCCCTATATAGTGTGGAAATTACACCACAAATCTGTGTCAATATTGATCCTCAACAGTTGCCCATCACTCAAGTGCTAAGAGTGCCAGTGTTTTTCTTTCCTTCGTTATTTATTTCTGGCAGAGTGAAAGAGCGTGGCTTTAAATGAGATCGTCTAATTATTTGACAGCCTTGTCACAGATAGTGACGTTTCATGGTCGAGTCAGTAGGGAGATGAATCGATAGTGAACATAAAGACCTCGTGTCTGTGTCTCTGTATAGATGGTATGGATGTAAACCACAAAGGATGAAAACCAAACATGTGATACCAACAAGGTTAGGCCCTATGAGCCTTACTGATATAAACAGCTGAAGACAGTTGGATAGACTGATGGAATATTGCTAGGAAACAATACATTGGTTTACATTTATTACATATTTTACCTTTAGATTTCGGCTTACAAAGGGAATATGGAAATGAAATGAGAGCATCCTCCATCCTTGTTCAGGCATACGGGAACACTGTTATGCTTTACTAAGAACTTTAGATGAAAAGCACTATATTTACTTAATTCATACACAAAATCAATGCTGGTACCATCTACGGCACTGCGGTAAATAAAGATTATTTTATTTTCTTTCAGAAACATGCAGAATTCTGCCCAAATTATAGGGGGGTTCTCCTATTCCTTACACACCAGTTATTTATATCGTTATGTTGAAAGACAGACATTCCTTACATGAAGTCTGATTTATTTAAATGGAAAAGAAAATAAATTACAATAATTTCACGAAAAAAGTACTTGCATCATAGCTTAGTGGTTAAAAACAGTGTTTCCCAACTTGGTCCTCAGGGACACCCAGATAGTCTGCCAGAGAGTGCTCATGTTTGATCCCTGTTTTGCCCCCTTCCAGCCCCCCGCCAGAGAGTGCCCACGTTTGGTTCCTGTTTTTGCCCCCTTCCAGCCCCCCACCAGAGAGTGCCCGTGTTTGGTCCCTGTTTTTGCCCCCTTCCAGCCCCCCGCCAGAGAGTGCCCATGTTTGGTCCCTGTTTTTGCCCCCTTCCAGCCCCCCGCCAGAGAGTGCCCACGTTTGGTTCCTGTTTTTGCCCCCTTCCAGCC
>JAODKN010000002.1:21336659-21347034 GCA_026774425.1 Petrocephalus zakoni
ACTTCAGGAACGGATTAGCTTAGCTGGATGATTGCGCTGCTTGAAAAGCATATATGTATCGAATCTAGAAAACGTGATCGCAAAGTCTCTCATTGGCTTCTACAAAATAATAATAAAAAAATTTCAAATCGAGTGGGCCTTGAGCGAAACATTAACGTATCATGGTGAAGAAAAAACTGTGATTTTCTGGTAACAAAACTGTGTCTAGTAAAAAGGCTGGATGGCTAGTGACTCCGGAAATCCACTAGCCACATTGGCCAGTGAGCAAAAATGTTAATGTCATGCCCTGGCGGCAACATAGCTACCTGCAACGTAGGGTATGCGGCTACATGGCTACCTCCAACATTGGGTATGAAATCAGCCTTTACAGTGGAGAACATTGGTGAGAGCCTGTATCTACTGGCTCGTATGAAGCACGAATGTTCACATTTACTTGTATTTCGCCAACGCGTTTGATCAAACGAGTGCAAAAATGTGGCAGACAATCACAAGTATATAGCCGTCAAGGAGTCAATTGAAATACACGTGCTGCAAGGCTGAGCTTCCACAGAGTGCAAGATACTTACTGGAACATGAGCTACTGAAGACACCATGGAAACACCAGAAAAGCTATTAAAATAAACACAGCACTATATTCCCTGAACAGTCCTGTCATTTGGTCCAGCTATCTAAGCAGTACTCATCCTGCATTGACTAGCTTGTACAATTTATAGAAGTACTGGAAAGATCATCTGGAAATGTGCAAATAAAGTACATTTCTATGACAAAAGTAAACAAATGTGCTTTTATACAGTACATATACGTTTAGCCTATACCTCCAATTTGAAAATAGCCCAGTGACTGAACCTTCTTGAAATAAAATGCTTAAAACACATAGGAAACTTGCACAAACATGCAAAAACAAGTTCTGCTTTAAGTCCTGCTGGTGTCACAAGGTGGTTGAACATCTAGAGTGACAGTGCAGGGTGGCTGGGGTCCTGCCTGATATGGTTCACTTTCCTGAGACAACGTGTAGTGTGGATGTCATGGATCGCAGGGAGCTGTGTGCCCGTGATCTTCTTTTATAGATGTAGCATGCAGAGAGACAATAACAGGGGCATGAGTCTCGAGGCATACCTATTTTACATGCTGGTTATTGCCTGATGTGACATGGACAGCTCTGTTTCCCAATACACCTGGAAGGACCTACCTGATAGGTAAGACTCAAACCATATCACAGTTGTCTCCGTGATATCAAGTTGTGAGAAAATCGATCAAAGGATTCGACGATTCACCATGTTGAAGGCTCCAGACAGGTGCAGCAGGATGAAAAATGATGACCTATATGCTTTCACATCCAAAAAGGTCAACAAGGAAGTCTTAGTCCAGTTTTGTAACTAGGCATATGAAGATTCAAAACATTATTACGGGCAAGAAAGTCAGAAACCTGACTGGAGACAGCATGCTCATGAGATAGTGATAAGAGGATAAGAGGAGAGAGACTAGTTTGCGGTTTTCTCCTTGATGAGTTCAGCATGGGATTTTTAAGGAGCATTACCCTAGTTAATCAAGCCTGCTCAAATATAGCGGAGAATGAACCAGTCAGAGTGATAACGTAGCGTGAGAACAGGGACGAGTGTACGAGGGTACAAAGGGCCAGCGGACCAGTGGTGATTCTGTTAATGAGGAGGAGCTTGGAGACATTGGTGTCAGTCAGAGGGGCAAGTAAAGAAAGGGTTGGACTACATGCAGAGGGAAATCGCATGTGAACGCTAGGCACTGGGGATTGGCTGATGATTGCTGCCACCTTCTCTTGGAAGACCGTGGCATCAGCAACTCATCAGCAGTCAGCATGGTGGGTCAAGGAAGGTGCTGAAGGTCAAGGATAGTCAATGTGTATCTGGGGAGGCAGTAATCTTATCATGATAGTGGGTGGCATGCTCTTTAGTAGATACATACGACAGTCATTTTGATGTTAGATTTAAATATGAGGGTGATTTTTTATGAACATCTCATAAAGGCAGCCTAAGATCTGGGAGTCAGAAGATCTCCCAGGCAGATTATGAAGAAACACAGGTCTGATGGCAATGCTTACATAGTGGCTGTGGTACTATAATTTTAAACTTTCACTGCGATTTCAAATGAATGAAAAAGAATGAAAGAATATTAAAGTCATGGAAAATGTGGAAATATCGTACAGTATATTGCGCTTACGTGGCCAGCAATATTCCGATTGTTGTGACATTACCAAGCCTGTAAAAACGTGAGGTGTTTGTAGGCCTGCTTGCTCAGTCTGAACACACACACACACATATGCACATACAGTACACACACATGGCAATGACATAGCTGTCTTAGAGCACTACAGGCATAATCCCTCATTCAATTAACACAGCAGGCCAGGCAGGCAAGACTGGCCAAGTGACCAGTGCAACCTGCCCCTTTCACAGCTATGTTACTGCCAGCTATGATTCTGCACTTGCAGCATCGTCTTGTAAGTAGCTTGTACTGAAATGACAAAAAAGTACACATTGTTCTTGGGAGATGGACATGCATTGGGTCTCCTTTCAGCATGTTCTAGTAAGTTAAAAATAAGCAAGAAAATTGCAGGTATGGAGAGAGGAGAATCGAAAAACTAAGACAGCACCTTAAATGTCTGCAATGCCTCTTATGCTGCTGAATTAGTCTTAACAAGTGTTTCCCAATCCAGTCCACACTTTTGCCCCATACCGGGAGATGGGAAAGAGCAAAAATCTGCACTGTCTGGCAGGTAGCTTGGAGGGAGTAAAAACATGGACAATATGGGAGTCCCTGAGGACCGGATTGGGAAACACAGATTTAGACCAAATGTATTTATGGCAAAATATAACAAAATTACCATCCAACTAATGATTTCCTTGCTAAAGTTAGCTTCAAATGGGGCAAACGCTGAATCTAAACCCAATTCTTGAATATAAGCCCAAACAGGCAGCTAAACTTATTCATCAAGCTGTAATTATCGCTCCTTATTAGCAGAAAGCAAAGTATTGTGACTGATTAATGATTCAAACTTCAGTCACCTTTATAAAAATTTTTATTTGAATCTGTGTAGAGGGCTTCAGAATTGGAAAGATTTAGGTAATCCGCAGTTTCACAAAAAGGGGCCCGGGAAACTGATAGAACCAGTTATGCTGAGAATTAAGAAGTCATTATAGTGCACTGCCGACATATAGGCTAAGAATGGAAAAAAATGACTAAGCATTTGAAAAATCTATCTACTTAAGGACCGGCTGGCTTAGTGGGGATCCCACAGCAGGGACAGTGTGATAGACTGATCAGCCAATGGGGGCTCCCCAGCTGGGACAAGGGGCAACAGTGACTCAGAAGACCTTTGCTAAACCCAGCTCTGCTCCTGTGACGAAACATAAGTGTGTAATGCTTAGCTCCTGCCATGAATATTCCCATACGTATACAGTATGAAGAAACAACCTTGAATTCGTGTAAGCATTTTTTTTTTTAATGTTGCCAGCATGGCATTTCACTTTAGCTTGTGTCTGTCACAGAATTTAGCATTGCTAATTATCGCATTGCAGTGCGATCAAAAACCACGTCTTCTTAAAATTAACGTGTAAATTTAGTGTGTGTACGTTCTGTGAAGACCAGCACAAAATGTTTTTCACAAGGACCACGAGGTGGCACTGTTCCCACTTTTTAATTCCAAAAAAAAAAAACAGACCAAGACTAGTTCTCTAATAAATCTAATATGTGATGCTTAAAGCTGTGAACTTATATCTCCATTGCAGACTGAACTATGTAATAACATTCACTTCTGGTACACGTAGTGTAACTGGAGAGTTACCATCAGCACTCTAAAACCCACCCCTTCCTCAGTCAGGAATATTCATATATATTTTCCCCAAAGCCCTGAGCCATTGTTCAGCTGCAGTCCAGCCCTGGGTATATTCATATTTATGAGTCATCTCAAAAATTAAATAATAAAATAAAATCCCTCTATTAATGCAGAACAATATTGCCGGATTAATTTTTAAGCCTTTTTAAAACTTGGTTCAGTAGCAAAAGGACTTCTGCAAAACTAATTGTATGCTTGAATTCCAATACATTCTGCTTTGTTTTTTCTGACTGTCTAAGCATAATTTTTAGGACTGCAGGCACTGAAATGTGAGGGGGGGCATGCAATTGCCATAGGTCTGCAGGTTGGCTAGTAAGTGGCAGGCAAGAATTACATCACTGTGATAACAGCTGCAGAAGAGTAATGGAAGTGAAATGGAGTTGGGGTGGCCGCCGGGGTGTCTTGACCCAGCATCCGACTTCTTTGTGAAAGCTTGCCCTTTCAGCAGCATCCCAGTGACAGTTGGATCAACTTCAAACTGACCTTTATAAGAACCACCATGCAAAAAGAAAAAAAAATGAAATTTCAGCTTCATGGCACCATAAACACTGAAGTTCAATGCATCAAATCAGTCAACGCTACATATTCACAGAGAAATGCGCAAGAGACATTTTTAAGAAGCATTTTCAGGCTCGCCGTAACCTGTTTTTAGTTGAATGCCTTCGATGGGGTGGTGTGACTCCAGCCGGTGCAGACGCCGCTATGAAATATGTTACAGAATTAAGTCAATTGGAGCATCCCACCTATGGCGTCTTGACCTAGCCCTCAATGCCAAGGCTGCTGGCATTCTGGTAATCTCTCAGTGAACAGGCTGATATAACCCCACAAAAATTGTCTTTATCTCCATGATCCAGGCTCAGTGCATCACGAAGACCAAGTTGTCCTCGTTGTATCCCACCTTCATCCCAAAATTCTCTCAGCAGGTCGTGTCAGGTGGCTCAGACTGACACCTCATAATAAGGACTTTAAGGCAGTGCTTTATTTTTAATTTGGACTTCAGAAAGCATCCAAGAAAGTAGAATGTAACAGTCCCCTTGACATAATTGGGGGTGGTTTGCATTTTTTAAAGACAATTGTGGATTACAAATGGACTATATCTCTTCTTCCCTGAGATGAGAAAAAAATCTTAACAAAGATAACAAAAGATATTGATTTTTACCATGCGATACGAATGCACCTGAAAGCCAATAAAGTAAATGCCTTTATTCCCCAATAAAAAGACAAATAAGAACATAACAGCACTTGGGCGATTCCACTGGCTCTAGAAAGAGCATTATAGGAGAATGACACAAGATAACAACAGGTAACTCTACCACGGTCCCAAACAGCTCAATGGGGGCTTCAGACGCACCGGGGAGAAATGGGACAGACAAAGCTTCAGAGAATGGTAGAGGTATGGGGACAGACTGCCATTCATCACCCAGAAACGTACACAAGCAGGTACTGATGGCCAAATGAAGCTTCATGAACCATTTGCTGTATTTTCTGACTCCACTAGATAGTGCTCTCTGTTCAAAAAAGGGCTCAAAGCATGCCCCAAAGAAAAGCAAGACTGCCACCTAGTGGGGGTCATAAAATACAGCAAATGGTTCATGAAGCTTCACTTAACCATCACTACAGGCAGGTACGTGCAGGGGGCTCGGGGTACTTAAGCCCCTCCCAAGTCCGCAGAATTCCCCCTAAGCCACAACCGTTCAAGCACCTGGCCGTCAAGGTAGATGGACAGGATAAGTTCATGAGTGCCATTTCTGTGAAATTTAATGAAAGCTCTTTGCTGCATTACATGAGGACTGAGTGAGTTTGGATTCCCAGTACTGTAGAACTGGATGCGGACATCAGAGACAGAAAACGGACAGTGTGTTTTGGAAATTTGCTCTTCAATGACACATTTGCACATACATGCACACAAGAACTTTTTCTCTAGCTCTCATGTATACATAGACACAAGAGAGGAAAATTATAAAAATATACAACAGCTATATATGCATGTGTTTATAAACTAAACAAATAATGGCAGATAAGCAGCAGACCGCTTACGAAAGGGTTGCATGTCTCATCTGTATTGTAAGCCATTCCTCGGGCAAAGTCAATAGCGTGTGATTATCAATGGAGAATGACAAACAGCCGGGCAGGACCGAACTCAAGGTGCCACGCTGTGAAATTCGTTACCCTTGGGCAGCATCAGTGGTACTCCAACCTACACTGAGGATGCAAGAAGCGTCCGGGTAAGGTAATGCGGCAAAATGTTCCATTTGGACAAGGAGTTCTTATAAATGCATAATTAAATTGCTTTGAAATTAAAACCTAGGCGACGCTCAGCTCAGCCACAGAAAGCAGAAGGGCAAGACTGGGGGTGTCACACGCGTACGACAAAACCGTGGTAATGTGACGAGAGAAATTCGGGGATATAAATGCTGTATGCGGGGAGTTAAGTAAAGGAACCAGCGGGCAGGGTTCTTGGTGGGTCGTGGGAGCGAAGAGGTCGAAAGCCAGGGGAGTAAGTCCTATCAACGCACAAGAGACGGAAGGTAAGGATGCTGGGGAAGCCCCGGGGTCGGCCGGGCAGGGGAGTTCAGGAGCTGGAGTGGAATTCAAGGTTAAGGCATTATGCAAGGCACAGAGCTAGCACTGAGCGCGCGGCATACAATGGCTCGCACTGAGGGATCGGGCAAGTGACAGGTGTGGCCAATAAGGAGCTCTGCTCCTTAGTACGCGTTTCTGCATGAGTCATGATGAGTCATGATGGACGACGACAAAAAAGGATATAAACCAACGTAAACAAATAAGAAAAATAACGTAAGTGAAAATAATTGGGAAAATAAAAACAAAACAAAAAATACGGCCGCTCTCCCTACTCCTGGTCCACCTCCTACCTCTGCTGGCACGCAGCTGAAGCCTTTTCTCGCCGCGGCTTCCGTCTTAATGATTTTTACCAGCTCAGGTGCGACTGCTTGGCCGCTGCAGATGGGCGTCGCCCCGCTGGCTGCCATCACTGAAAATGAACAATTAGCTACTACTTCTTACGCGTTTTGCGCGTATTTTATCTTTTTCCATTGAACTGCTTAAGTAATTGCATTTGGTTTACAGAAAATGGAAGGTTATAAATGTATAATAATGCATTAATATGGGTACACAGCATGACGGTCTAGTCTTAGCCCTGGATAATACTATTTATATTATATTTATATAATGTTATTTTATTATGTATTTTTTGTATTTATATATGTTATAGTATAAATATATTGTATTTTTAAAATGCACCTTCCTTTATAGCTTGTTCTTTTTTACCATTTTTGATATGTTTATGTAGTTAATATGCACAAAAACAATTCAATTTGGTATATTCATGGAATTAAATAAGCAATGCTGAAGTGACTCACAGAAAAATGGCTCCTTTAGACTGTTTAACCAGAAGTACACGGACAGCACTGACTATGCAGGATTTTTGCACACGTATTTCCCATCTAATGCCCACAGATAGTCGCTTGCTGGATTCAGCTTTTGTTTTAATAAGGATATAACGAGAACCCCCCCTCCCCCACCCATCCAAAGGGCACGGCTTCAAAAAGCAAAGGCTCATCGGCCACAAAACATCAGCCAAAGTTATAAATGGACGTCATTATTGGCAACATGATACATTTTTAAATAACATTTCTGGCAACATTCCATAAATCATATAATGCATCACGCGTTTTTTTGTGATTGTGAAAAACATGCACCAAAATAGTTCAAGGACTTTCCCCACTTGACAGAGACAGTAATAATAAATAATAAAGCAACTTTCTGCTTTTTTCTGATTTCTCACTGTTTATATTTAGTATTCAGCATATGGCAACTAATCTGCTGAGAAAAAAAATATATATATATTTTAAAATACATGGCTAAATGTTTGCCAGATGCAACATTATGACTGAATGATAAATTATAATGAACCCTTGTGGGGAAGTTAAGTTCTAACCTTTGAGCTGACTGCTAGAAGAGCCCCACCACGCCTCTGCCCCAGACAACAGTGCAATGGTGTCACTGCACAGTCGACACACACCCATCAAATTACAGTGAAGAACCTGCAGCAGTTAAGGATGGGAGACCCCTGCAACGGAGGCCATAAATAGAGATTGTTATGGTCAGCCATCTTGTGGTAAATGGAATCGAGATGCGATCAATTTCTCTAATGAAAGCAATCAGCAGCGAAACACAGTGGACTTATTTCCTAATGTGAAATGATTTTAGTTTAAAAATGAAGCTGGCTGCACAGGTCACATGATTGCATCAGTGCTGTTAACAACAACAAAAAAATCATTTTCTATTCGGGGGGGGACAAAGTGTTTATTATGGGTTCTGCATCAATGAAGAGCTCCCTATGTCATGCCTGAGCCCCCACTTAGATGTGCTTGTGTTGAGAGAAAGAAATGAAGACAAAAAGAAAAACAGATCAGAAATATCAGCAGCCGTTTGCATCTCCTGACCTTGGCCTGCCCCGGAAAGCAGGCTACCTGCATACTCCTGACGGCAATATGCAAATTACATGACTGCCTCTTGGCCGCTGTCCAAGCAGACTGTGTAAATCTGCTGGTTACGCAGCTTACAGTGAAGGATGCTGGGCCAGCCTGATCTATCACCTGGGGCCGGTGCGGAGGCTACCTGATTAACGCAAGTCCCCCTTTATCTCATGCTGTCAGTACCCCCCCATCCTCCCCCCCCCGAGGTGGAATGCGGGGGCGGGGCCTTTCGTACGGGTCCACGTCACACTGTGGCATCTGCTGTTCCCAGCTCCTGTCCATGTTTTGTGATTCGTGTGACAAAAACAAAAGAGGTATCAACCTTGCTGCACTCGTCCTGTTTCTTTTGAAACATCAGAGATTTCCTTATGCTTCTTCTGTTTTGTTTCTTTTACAAGAAATAATAATTATATATGATCCAAAATAATAACAATGAATAAAAATAATAAAAATAATAGTGAATTAGCAAATGTACATCTCCTGGTTGTAGATCAAGGATCAGGGAAGATCTAAGAGGTCTCTTTGGACCTTTAGTTCCTACCTTTAACAGAGACAAATGTACAGCTGAAAACTAAAGACATAGCACTGACTTGCCCCCTACATTACACATACTTTACAGAAATTAAAAACACCTGAACAAATATGGTTATGGTCGATAATACGTCACCATAGGCCATCCTCCAATCTATTGTATCGTTCTTAATACACATTTTCCACCAGTGCTTAATTAAGAGAAGGTGGACATTGTGCCATTTCTGTCTCATCTGCATGCAGAATCCATGTATGCGTCAGAGGAGGACATGGACGTCAGACAGTCAGGAACAGCCTCCTGGGAAATTGGAAGTATGGAAATCTGCAGAAGAATGACTTTTTCTATAGCACTGACCTGCTGGCCTCAACGAGATGAGATGTTAATGAGATAATGTCTCTAATTCCTAAGAAGTCAATCAGCAATTTACCTTTTAATAATGGGTATTAGCAAAAGATACGTTCACACCTTCTGATTACTCATATAGTGTTAAAGGTTTCTGTGCACATGTAATTCTTAAATTATAAAGCAATAATAATATCAATAAATTTCCAAATTCAGACAATTTTATTACAATATAGCCGTTAGATAGTGGGGCTTTTTAAGTTTTTATACACTCTGTGCTGCTCCAAATTCATGGCCTCATTCTAATAAGCGTCCCCCCAGAAAGCTTGTGCGGAGTAAAAACAGGTACGTGAATTCTTTTGACTGTCACAGGCTTACCACTTTGTTTAGCCTCCATATAAAGAATGTGGATGTAACCCTATACAGGACAAGCTGTTATGGACTGTAATAAGCCAGTTCTAACAAGTACTACTGATAAACTGTATTAAGTTGCACATTTCATGCTTTCATACTACCCATAGTGTCAGCCTAGCTGCCATATTTTGGTTAGCTAGGGTTAGCCATCAAAAGTTATTTTTCTGACAGTTCTGGGCCCCCATGGGAGGGGAGAGTACAGTTTAGCTCAATTAAGTTGCATATTTCAAACTTTCATACTACCCATAGTGTCAGCCAAAGTCGGCAAATTAGGGTTAAGGTAAAGGCTGGGGTTCAGGTTAGAAAAACGATGGGTTTCTCAGGCATCAAAAGTAATTTTTCTCATAGTTCTGGGCCCAGAATGGAAAGGAAACCACAGTTTAGCTCCATTAAGTTGCACATTTCCTACTTTCATACTACTCCTAGTGTCAGCCAAAGATGCCAAATTAGGGTTAGGGTTTGAAAAACTATGGGTTTCTCAGGTATGAAAAGTCATTTTTCAGGTAGTTCTGGGCCCAGAGCAGAAAGGAAACCACAGTTTAGCTCCATTAAGTTGCACATTTCCTACTTTCATACTACTCCTAGTGTCAGCCTGATTCCCCAAATTAGGGTTAGGGTTAGAAAAACTATGGGTTTCTCAGGCATCAAAAGTCATTTTTCAGGTAGTTCTGGGCCCAGAGCAGAAAGGAAACCACAGTTTAGCTCCATTAAGTTGCACAT
>JAODKN010000002.1:21421635-21433154 GCA_026774425.1 Petrocephalus zakoni
TGCTGTAATTGTGGACATACCAAATATTAAAGTTAAAAGTGGATAAAAACAGTAGGTCTCACTTCATCTGATATTAGTTGTGCGCAACCATCTGCATATTTCATGAAAAAAAAGTCAACATTTTCAGATCTGTCAGTTGTTCTAATAATCATGGCCTCCACTGTGTGTGTGTGTGTGTGTATACAGTATATATATATATATATATATATATAAACAGCTCCTCCATTGTTCTTTGTTCTGTGCCAGAGCAAAACAAAGGTGAACTTGTGATAATCGTGAATAAACCTAATAGTACTCAATAAGTTATGCAGCTGGTTCTGAGAATAACATGAATAATTTGCTAAACTTGATTGGTGCTGCTATAATCGAGCAAACAGCGGGGTGAAGGAGAAGGCACAAACTTACTGCTAATGAAACCGTGGAACCTGAACTCAGACCACTATCAAAAAAGGGCCCTTTCCAGTCATAATTGTGGCCCATTTGCCATCCAATACACATGGGAGTGTTATCTGCACTACGGCAAATCTGGACCATACCAAAAAGTCATGGGGGTCCTCTGAGACTAATAGAATGATGTCCCGACAGCAGGGGGATTACTGAGCGGCGCTTTGGCCATGTGGGGACCAGTTGCCAATAACAATTTTATCTGCCTTCTGCATGCACTGTGCGCCTCGCTCTGCTGCTAATTTGTAACTACTGGAAATTAAGCATCACTTTGTTCTCTCTCCAAATTCCAGCTAGTGATTTTTTCGCATTCATAAAACTGTCCTATTCTTACAAGGATTGTGACAGAACTGCTTTGAAAATTTAATTGAGCCAGTTAATCAGGCTGTTAATTTGTTTTTTTTTTTTTTTTAAAGTTGCCAGTCACTCATTACGTTAAAAATTTTAAATATACATTTAAGAAAAATAATGGAGACGAAAAGGAATATATCTAAAAAGAGAAAAAATAAACAGATTATTGTGGACTCATTTGTGTTTTAGCCTTGTGAAAGCAGGTTTGGAAGCCCTGTGATACATACTTTTCATGTGTGTTAAAACACTTCAAAATCCTTATTAATTTTTAATACAATTTAGCCATTTATCTCCTGGCATAGTCCCCCTCATTTAAAAAAAATAGGGCACTGGATGTCCTAAAGCTTTCTTTCATTACAAACCAATTTCTTTGAAAGTATAAAAATATGTGTTTCCATGTGATTAATTATTTGAATTAGACTTGAGACGCCAATGAATCACGC
This sequence comes from Petrocephalus zakoni, assembly GCA_026774425.1. Classification (NCBI taxonomy): domain Eukaryota; kingdom Metazoa; phylum Chordata; class Actinopteri; order Osteoglossiformes; family Mormyridae; genus Petrocephalus; species Petrocephalus zakoni. The sequence continues at coordinate 21,422,874 of JAODKN010000002.1, forward strand.
AACTCACTTTGTGTACTTTTGGCTGGCAAATGCTGCAATGTCACACTACGCTTTTGAGACATGGGCCCATTTTGAGGGACAAAGTAGTAGCAGGCTTTGAGCTCACCTCTGAAGGTGGACATGTGCTTAGAGACTGCGCATAGCCTGCCAGGTCCACCCGCAGTATAACAAATCACCCAGCAATCATTGTACCAGGACGCTCAGGGCTACCATGGTTATATATGAGTCTAAAACTATTAACTGCAGAACCAACTGTAACACTTGTAATTTTACAGGACATCGCAAGCCCTCTGTCATCTCCATTTGTAAAATATTCATACGGGACATTTGACACCTGACAAAAGAATGTTCTGTCCTTAAAAGAGAGAAATTCATTTTATCTACTACAAAGGAATGCTTGCCATCACATTGTCTTTCATTAAATCTATAGAAGGGATGGGTTGGAGATGACTTCCATTCCATTGGTTTAAGCATTGGTAGGGATCAGCCCTCACCTTCCTAAGCACACATAGTACTCCCTCAGTAATCCATACCTAAATGCCCTTACTTCCTTTTAAGTATGAGATCCAGTGACACATCATCAATAACTTTATAATAAAGTAAATTAGAATGAATTAAAAACAGCTTAAAAAAACTGGCATTCTTCCCATTTTAATCCCCCCCCCATTATGTTGCTTTGTTTTATTATTCTTTTGCCATTAGAAATATGATCATGAGTAAAATAATGTCATTTATTAGAGTGTATATTCTAACTGATTTCTCCAGTGACCATTGTCTTTCAGTAACTGATTATGTAATTAGCTTCTCCCGTCTTGATTGTATATGACACCTTGCGTCTTGGGTTCTGTTGTATTAAATTTGAATTGTCATATGTGTTACTTTTATGGCGCTCAGGACTATTGATACAGCTGTGATAAGATTTGTCCAGATAATTGTTAATTGGCTGACATTTGTTAAAATGCAATTAAAAATTGTCAGGGCAGTAATTGTTGAAATTAAATATCCTTTTCTTGGTATTAATGGAATACGAAACACATTCATCTTACTGCACTGGAGTCATTCAGCTCCACAGACCCAAAAATGTTTCCCCCAGTGAGCGGGTGTTCGCTGAGATTTATACCTATAATCCTAAACTGCAAGGCCTGCTGAGGATTTCTCCTCTTGTTTTAAAATATTATGTCCAAAAAAGTAGAAATGTTGTATTGTTTTACATAAAGGGTACATGAAGTCCTTTCCTTTTTCTTGTTCTGTGCAGTAGGTGAAAAACTGTAGGGTTTCAGCAGTATACAATTGTCACATATTTCACAAAGAAGCATCCCCCCACCCCCTGGACAAGATACCACATAAAGGGCTTCATGGGACAGTAACAGCCTTGATGATCATTAAAAAAGACAGGTCAGAAAAAATCCAATAATACAGCATTCTATTGTTAAAATTACTCAGCAGATTATGGCCTGCAGATGAAACAGCGGAGCTACGGGGCCTGAAAGGCAACGTTCCTCTCGCCCCCAGTATTGCATACTGTATACTGACACTCCCACTCGCAGCTTTTGACAAATACCTCTTTCTGAAGTTAAGCCTTGGAGTCTCAATGAATTTCCCCAAGGCTTATATTTGTGGCGAGATTATGAGGCCTGTTCTCCACTGTGAATTCATACTCGGTGACACGGAGGCGCTGGCTCAGTTCATTAATTTATCAGATGGGGACTAATTTGTAGAGGGAAGTCAGATAAGAAGGTATCCGTATCTAAAGCATGTTTGATTACAACAGGAACGAAAACAGTCACTCAATTAATAAGGCGGCACCATGATGGGAAGGGCAATCTCCGGCTGGTATTGCTGTCTGAGGAAGGCGCTCTCTGCTACTCAGTATCGCATTCTTCAAAGGACAACGCAAGGTCTTAGACAATGAAGTCGCTTCCACGTCCTTTGAAACTTTCATAAAATTGCCACGAACGGTGCTCTGCTGTGAATACTGATTCGCTGTGGGGTTTTATTTAGATGCATGACCCATAGCAGATTCTGGTTAGAATAGATAAAATAACTAACTAATTTCGTCAGTTACCTAACCTGTGGTGTCATAGGGTCATCAGTCAGTAAGACATTCCGCAAGCAGGGCATGCCATGCAATGGATACACAATGTTTTTACATATCAAAGGTGTCTGATTTCCATATTTCCAAATTGCAGTTGCATTTAGAAAGCTCTTGTTCCGGAGTGCTTTTCTGACAGGTTTAGGAATGCGAGCAACTCGGAAAAATGAGAGGCACAGAGTATGTAGGATGCTTTCAGTGGACGTTTAAAAAAAATTGAACTAAAAACACTTTGAAAAATTGCTGGCGTTTGATGCATAATAACCTACACATACCGGTAAGCATGCATAATAATTCATAAGGAAATATATATCTGCTTAGTATCAATATTGATTAATGCAAAATGTTGCCGATATTGAATATATTACACAAATGGACATATATAGGGAATTTTCCCCAAAATTCTTCAGTGCCTCTTTTTTAAACGTAGAGTATGTGTTTTAAGCTACATTACAAAATTAACTCTCACAATTCTGTGGACTTTTCACAAATCCATTAACTTGTTAATGAAATGTTATCACTCTGCTCCGTCATCGTAATTAATCTAAGGTATAAAGTGACATATAATCTATTACAATGGCAATTATTGAGAGTAATTACCGTAGGTTTCTCCTTCACTTAAGATGCGAGGCATTTTCAGTAGTGGAACAAAACTTGGGGGCAAAAGCAGGAACCCCACTAATCATTCATTCAATTTCCAGTGCAGTGCGGTGCCTTGCTCCAGGTGTCGTAAATAATTATCATGTGGTAAGATGGAACCTCACCCCCGTGGAAAGACTCTGAATGGTTTTAATAGACCTTGGCTAAACTTTTTTTTTTGTTGCTGAAAACACTGGAGACATATTTTTCCCCCAGGTACTTTGCAACCTGCTTAATTGCACAGTTTGTGGTGCAGGTTTTCTTTTTTTAAGCTACCTGCTCCAGGATTTTATCTTCCAGTTCAAATGATGACTATCTCAGAAGTTATACTGGGGTCACTCATGTCCTCAGAAAGCAAACTTCTTTTATATTCCCACTCATTTACCATAAGTCAATATGTTTTTCCTGAAGTCGTTCATACTTAACTTATTTAACTCATAAGAATAGCTGTTCTGTACACTTTTATTATAGATAAAATAAGTAAGTAAATAAATAAATCAATCTGTCTCCAGAAGCTCCTCACAGAAGATCGCCTGAAGGTGCAAATGACAAAAAGATCATACAGTAGCTCAGTTGTCTTCTTCCTTATATTTATTTTGCATACGATATCTGTTTTTAATTATTTTTTTTTATATTTTTTAACAAGCACCAGATAGTTTTCATTTCACTTTTCCACTGTTAGTACAGTACATGTTGATCATATACAAACAATTAACTAATTATCATAGCCCGCAGTGGCGCCTATCTGCCACTAATTTAAACAGAAGCATTCAGTTATGCAATCAGCTGTACTTTAAATCATTTAATAACATTAAATGAGTGTGTCACAGGGTGGTAGTAATGCCTTGATTAATAATTTTTCAAATTCTCCTGTGGGTTTAGCTAAAATACATTTTTGATTTAATTGCACAGCACTCAGCTACCCTGCCCCAGAGATATCAAAGCAGAGCTTATTGGACACACTTGAAATTCTTCCCCCATTTCCTGTAACCATAGAAACCATATGAAAGGTCAGGCTCTGCAATGCCTTACTTTTCAGGGGTGAAAAGATTTATAGGTGAAATTGCCAGAACTGTTAGAACAGCACACTAGTCATTAAGGAAGTCATTTTTTTCCTGCATCAGCACAGGATAAAGTGACTTATTTGTGCCTTACATGCAGAGATTTGGTCATATTGTATAGAAATATCACAAAACCTTCCCCATCATATGAAGCTACTTCCTTGATAACAAATTATGTAAATGCATAACGAAACAAAAGGAACTGATATTCAGATACAGACAGCACCTGTCCTCAGGAATACTCTACCCCCTTCCCTACAACCTTTTCCATAAAGGCGCAAATACTACTTACTCCGATTCTGATTCAAAAGCATCACTCCTAACTATCCCAAAAACAGCACTGCCAGCTATCAAAAGTACTGGGTCATGCTTTGTCTTCTCCTCTTCTTCTGCAATAGCCTCCCGGAGTTTCTCTGAAATGCATTCTCACAGAGGCTAGCTTTACTGTTTACTCTATGATATTTAAAAGAGATCCAGTCGGCAGACTGCCCCATAACGAAAGGTCAAGCAAATAGTGACTCACCTGTATTTTCCTCAAGGTGAGCAAAGAGAAATATATAAATCTAAAGATTTTTGCAACATTCTGAAATGCTACCCGCAGAGACCCCTTAATTGTGGTTGACAAAATACTAAGCACTGCGAGTCTTCAGTGCTCAATCACCTGGAGGAAATCCACTGTGTCACATCCAGCCTGCCCCGCCTGTCTGATCCCTGCGTTTCCCCTTACGCATGGCTCTAAACTAGCCACGCCCAGGGCTTGTTAGTCTTACCTCTCGTTCGTGCCCTCCTGTTAATCACTCACAGCTGTCTCCTGTCTGTTCCTTTGTTACTCAGGTATATTAGCGTCTCTTAGTCCTGTGTTCCCTGTTCCTCCATTATCAACTGTCTCTGTTTGTACTCCTTGTGTCCCGTAATAAAGTTCCCTACGAAGGGGTTTCGCATTACAGCATGCCATTGGGTCATGCCTTGTGTTCACATCATGACATAATGGCCAAACCTGACAGATAACCCCACGATTGTTCTTCAGTCTGACCAGAGGAATCATTTACCTTCGTGCCCTGGCTGATTCCCAAGAATACCTAAATCTGTGACTGACTGTGGTACTGGCCTAGCATCTATAGCCACTCCCTTTCTAAACACTGCCCCCGTTCTGGATTGGAATCTGTGGAAACTGATGAGCGTCACATGAATCGCGCTCCTCCACTGCTGCCCTTCTGCCTGCCAAGCTCATCTTGCCCAAACTCTTCTGTAAGCCCACCACCATGTTACCAGCTAGGCCTTTGGTCAACCCCTGTGGAGGAGATGGAGGACTAAATGGCTGATGGACCTCGATGCAGATGCATCCTTTGACGTGCCTGCCCCTGGAGAGGCTGCTGCATCCGCGCCTGGCCCAGGTACCCCAGTTCTGTCCTGCCTATCTCTGGATTCCCCAGTTCTGTCCTGCCTATCTCTGGATTCCCCAGTTCTGTCCTACCAATCCTGCCTATTTCCAGATGTTCCAGTTCTGCCCTGCCAGTCTCTGGATGTACCAGTTCTGTCCAGCTTTCTGCCAGAGGTCCCTGGTGTGCTCTGCTCGCTGCCAGAGGTCCTTGCTGTGCCTTACTGACCGTCAGAGGTCCCCTGCTCAGCCCTGAGTGTCGTCAGGTGTCTCGACTCAGCCCCAAGTGTTGCCAGGTGTTCCAGGTCAGCCCCAAATGTTGCCAGGTGTCCCAGTTCAGCCCTGAGAGTCAACAGGTATCCTTGCTCCTCTGTCCCAAACCGCCTCATTGCTCCCTGAGAAGCAGTCGGCGCCCACCTCGTCACTCCCTGAGGCCCCATAGGCACCCACCTCATCGCCTGTGACCTGCCTGTGGCCACCTTGTTGGGTTCTACGAGGTGAGGTCTACTTCACTGCCTGACCCCACAAGGCTGATGGTGGTTATCCAGACCACTACCTACTGTAACTGTTACCTCCTGCACTGTGCCGGGCACACAGGTCACTGCCAGCTCTGGCCCTGACTCACTGGCTGCCATCCGCCCTGCGCCTGATACTCCAGAAGCCACCAGCCCTGTAGGAATCAAGCCTGGATGACCCAGAGTGGGACCCACTGGGTGTAGTCCAGCTCTGTGGGTCCCAGTCCATCCCCTCTGTTGATCCCTGTCCAGGCATGATCCCTGTCCGGAAAGAGCCACCGTCATCTAGGAAGTTCCAAAAAGGGGCAGGCCAAATCTCCCGAAAAGAGAGGTGGGGACATACAATCTGTGGCAGCCTTGCAAGTCCCAATGGGCCCACCTACCCTGCATGCTCCTTGGGGCCATCGAGTCCTGGTTCCTTTCCCAGTCCCAGTAGGTTTCCCATCGCCCTTGAATCCTGACCAGGCTATCCCACTGGCCCACCGATGCCCAACGGGATCTGCGCTGTGGGACTGACACAAAGCACTCCAGAACTTCCAGTCTGGCTTCTACCGCTATCCCACCTCAATATTTTGTCTTGTCTTGGTTTCCCCCTGATCTCCACCCTCTTCTTGCCATGTTTCCCCTGTGATCCACACATGTGTCTCTGTCTCTGTGGCCCTTGCATATGTATGTACTGTCCCTGTCTTCTTGTCTGTCCAGCCTATCGTTCATGCAGTCTTTTGCTCTGCTTCTGTTTGACACCTAGCCAAAGTAATGTCTTGTCTGGTCCCGTTCGATACACTTGTTGTTGTCCACCCAGTTTGAGGGATTTGTCTTGTCTCATGTTGTCACCCACTGGGTGTCCCCTGTGGTGTTTGCTGTCTTCCCTTTGCTACAGTGTTTGGCTGTTCGGTCTGCTTGCTCTTATTCCTGGTTTTACCTTCCTAAGTCCTTGGAGTCTGTCCGCCTGACGTTCGACCCTGTCCGATGTACCTGGTCCTGCCCTATGTCCTTGCCCCTTACGCCACTCGCTTGGGTCCCCTCCCCAGCCTGCACTGCACACCCGGAATGCACGCCTTTGGGGGTGGGGGGGTATGCTGTCACACCCAGCCTGTCCCACCTGTCTGATCCCTACGTTTCCTCTCTGGTGTGGCTTTAAACTAGCCACGCCTGGGACTCCTTAGTCTTACCTCTCGTTCCAGCCCTCCTGTAAATCACTCACATCTATCCTTCGTCTGGTCCTCTGTTAGTCAGGCATATTAGCGTCTCTCAGTACTCTGCTCCCTGTCCGGCCATTGTCAACTGTCCGTGTTTGCACTCCCAGCTTGTGTCCCGTAATAAAGTCCCCTACAAAGGGGTCTTACATTACAGCCTGCCATTAGGTCATGCCTTGTGTTCACGTTGTGGCAAAATAGTTTGTGAAAATTATACAGCATGTTTTTCTGTCAGTTTCCATGCTATCCATGGGAATACCATTAGATATTACCTGCTATTAAATTTAATGTACTGAATTCTTATTCTTATTTCCATTGGGAAAAGCACAACTTGATACACAAGTTCTTGAATTTCCATTTCCAACTTGCAAAGGCTATGAAAAGAATAACATTTCAACAGCAGAAGGAAATTATTCTGCAGAACATGGACACATGTGAAATGCCAAATGGCATCATAAACCGAGCTGTGTATTATAAGCTATAGGCAAGAGCCTATTTCAAGGGGCATCAGATTAAAAAAAGAGGATAACTGTTTTACACTTAAATTTACAATTAGTTAAAAAAATTAATGGTTGTGGGGTTTGAATTCAGTCTTGTACGTTCTCCATATTCAGTGGAAACTACTTATAGTGATCACGGTTATAGTGATTACTGTAACTGCTTATATGGATCGTACAGAATAATACCTGTACTAATACTGTATAAATAATTCTCTTATAATGATCATCCACTAATAGTGATCAATTTCAACGAATTAGGCGTGATCATTAAAAGCGCTTTCCACTGAATCATGTGAGTTTCCTCCCTCAGTGTAAAGTTAGACTAATTATTATCTCAGAATTGCACATAATGTGTGAGTGTGTATGTGCCTTATGAGGATGTGACAGAATAAACCCCAGCCACGTGCCCTGTGCTATCTGACAGCACAGTTTTATTGCATACTAAAACCTTATATACAGTAGGTGTGTGAACACACACACGCACACACTTACAAACACACACAGTACCAGTCAAAAGTGTGGTCACATGTACACATAGAACGGTTTATTTGTACTATTCTATACAGTTTAAAATAATTATAAAACATCAAAACAATTAAATAACACACTAAATTATGCACTGATCAAAAGGGTATTATTCAAAAGAACATTAATTTGTTGGGGGTGGGAGGGTTCTCTGGGTTGGGGCTCAGAAGGTTGCCAGTTCAAATCCCTTGGTTGGGAGCCAGTTCCCGCCAATGGGCCCTTGAGCAAGGCCCATAACCCCAATCGCTCCAGTGACTGGCTGCTCCTATGGTCTCTTCTACGCTGGCCTCCTGGGATGCTTTTCCAGCTGAAGGAAGGAAGTCCCATACATATGCTCAGCATTCATTGGATTTTCCTTCATTCTCTGGTCAGACGCTTCCAAAACCATTTCCGCTGTTTTTAGGTCGGGTCATGTGATGCGACACAGCTTTGTGCGTCCAAACTTTTGCCTGGTACACTATACTAAGTATTGGGACGCCTGCCTTTACGCACACATAAACTTTAATGACATCCCATTCTTAATACATAGGCTTTAATATGGAGTTGACCCACCCTTTGCAGCTTCAGCTCTTCTGGGAAGGCTTTCCACAAGGTTTAGGGGTGTGTTTATGGGAATTTTTGAACATTCTTCCAGGAGAGTATTTGTGAGGTCAGGCACTGATGTTGGATGAGAAGGCTTGGCTCAATCTCTGCTCCAATTCATCGCAAAGGTGTTCTGTCAGGTTGAGGTCAGGGCTCTGTGCAGGCCAGTCAACAAACCTCCACACCAAACTCACTCATCCATGTCTTTATAGACCTTGCTTTGTGCACTGGTGTGCAGCCATGTTGGCACAGGAAGGGGGCATCCCCAAACTGTTCCCACAAAGTAGGGAGCATGAAATTGTCCAAAATGGCTTTGTATGCTGAAGCGAGGAAATTTCACGAATAGACTTATTGCACAGGTCGCATCCTATCATGGTACTACACTTGAATTCACTGAACTCCTCAGAGCGACCCATTCTTTCACAAATGTTTGTAGAAGCATACCTAGTCTGCATACCTAGGTGCTTAATTTTATACACCTGTGGCCTTGGAAGAGATTGGAACACCTGAATTCAATGATTTGGAGGAGTGTCGTAATACATTTGCTAATGTAGTGTGTTTGTGTGTGTATATTAATATATTACCTGGCCAATATATATGTGTGTGTGTCAATATAATTATTGTTAATGAATTTAATTAACATATATGTATATTAATATATTACCTGGCCAATATATATGTGTGTGTGTGTCAATATAATTATTGTTAATGAACATAATTAACATATATGTTTTATGTATTTTTCAGATAGAACACTGGGGACATTGGTAATCATTAAACACATTTCCTTCAGTATTTTAGTGGCTTTTTTATCAGTGAGTCACATTAGAAATAAATTAAATAGCTTGTTGTTATATTTAAATAATGGAAATCATGAGGCTAGAACAGAGCTTACAAAGATCTCTTTCCAAATGTCCTACATTGGCTGGATTAGAGAATAAGTGAAATGTTGCAGAGACTGATTTTAAAATACCAATTAGACCTTTTCAATATGTCCATACACACACACACACACACACATACTGGTTTTTGTGAGTTACGAGGACACTGCAGCCCAAACAGATGTGTTGGTGTATTAAGGGGACACCCCTTTTCACTTGCTGTACAGATATGTGGTGAAGATCAAAAAATCTATTTTGATGCATACAACACAGATTTCACTTTAAAACTTGTTTACACAAAATACAACCTATAATGTAACAATCTGAAAATATACACAATTATGAGGACAATTTATAATTTTAAACACAAGCCCCGCCTATGTCATAAAACAGTATTATGAGGACTAATGTGATTTCTAAGGACACTAGCTATACAACACACAAAAGTGTCATTTGAGTGTATTAAAGGGACACACCTGATTTACGAGGACCAATGGTTTAACACGTACACAGTAGCAAAGACTGTGTATTAAAGGGACACACCTGATTTACGAGGACCAATGGTTTAACACGTACACAGTAGCAAAGACTGTGTATTAAAGGGACACACCTGATATACGAGGACCAATGATCATACTCAGCACACGGTGCACGCATTGTGCAAGTACAATATTTCTGTATAGTGCTGTAAATATGCTACTTTACCTTTTATAGTGTGTTTTCAAGGATCTACTATTTGGGAGTGACATAAGGAATTGTCGATCGGTCGGTCAGTCTATCTATCGATCTATCTATAAACATAATGTAAATCTAGCCGGTTGTTTGCAGAAAAACCCAGACTGGGTGATCACATTTAAGCGAAGAAACAACATTCAAACAAGCAATGTAGACATATGACAGTATGCACAGTCT
>JAODKN010000002.1:21472557-21518033 GCA_026774425.1 Petrocephalus zakoni
GTTTCACTACCCCCCCCCCCGGCTCCCCCTACTATCGGCAGAAACATCTGCGTTGCCCTTGCACTGATTGCACCCCTCTTTCTTTGCTCACCTACCAGGACTTTGTGCCTCCCCTTCTCCGTCGTGTAAAACGGTCCATGAAACATCCGCGCTGCAAAAAGCGACCATTCACAAGCCGCCAAGCTTATGCTGCACTTCAGTCCTGAGATTTCGCATTTGCATAACAAACTCCCAGGGCACGCCTGCTCTCAGAGGAAACCTTATCAAGCTTTAAAAGGCAAGGCAGGAGATTGGCAGGGCAGCTACGTACAAACAGCATCGGAACGTCTGTCAAAGGGTGTCAGTGGAGTTAAACACAGGGAGATGGACGGAGCCCCAAACAGTAGCGGTGATATGGCCTCAGATGAGGATGGGCGATGCTCACATAACTCGCGCGCACGCCGCAAAAATTGGGGGGAAGCGATGGATGTGCAACTGGGATGAATAAGCTTACAGCTCGAGAGAAACGCTCCCAAGCGCACATCATGTTTATGCCCCAATCAGTCTTTACTCAGACTGCACATGGACACACGTCTCGGAAAAGTTGCTGAACAGACACATTCCAAGATGCAAACAACTGCAGATTGCTGCTGACAGAGCGGCAGGTGAAGTGGAAACACTGAAAGATATAAATGACATGGACAGGAAATAGGCAACGTTTTTACAGGGCCTGGGATTAGTCTCTGTTTTACTATTACAATGTATTCAAAAGGGATAAAAAGTATGAGTTTGTATGAATAAGGAGGCAGGTCTTCAATGTCAATTGTCAGAAAATCTGCCTTTTCACAAAAGAACTGATTTTACTGAACGCCATGCCTGTTGATTGTCAGAGATGGCACTCGGTCTACAATTAGGTGGAAGTTACATTTATTTTTACTGTTTACACCAAGCCTCCTTTGGGAATAAACAGAATAAAATATGTATCTAAGTTCCAAATGTCATATTAAAAAAAAAAATTCAGTTTTCAAATCTCTCATGGAAACATTATCAATATGAGGAAATAGGGGGACATAATAGCCCAGTATTTACGCCGGGGGCCAGAACGTTTAGTTTTTCCAAAGAAATATAGTCTTAGATGGCTGGATAGCTGGAATCATATCTTCACATATGCATCTTTTCTCCTCTGGTGCTAAGGTTTGAGTAGATTTATGTATTTTTTCTCTCATTTCGTTGTCATTGTCTGCCGCAGCCCTGACCCGCTGAGGGGTGTTCTCAGTGACGGTCAGGCCACATTCAAAGTTGCAGAAGGACACAGGTGGCACTTTCAGAGTTTGGCTGAATCTGGAGGATGGTCACGCGTAATTAAACTGGTACGGCTTACAGCCAGCTCAGTGGCCTGCAGTGAGACGCCAAGCGTTTCGCAAAATTCTCAGGGTAAAAGGAAAGATTCAGTTCATACACAGAAATTCGACAGCTTGCTGATAAGATCCATTCTTTCCACATTACCTGAGTTTAACTGTCTTTCATACTCATATTTATATTTTATTTATCACTGTTTTCTTGAAATATGAGAAATGAGTTTGATTCAGTTGTAATTGTAATTTCATCTCGGTGTGTGAACCGTGGATCATATAGCTGAATATGACAATAACTTAATAACTTAATAAATAACATAGTACTTTGACTGTAATTATCCTGCCTGCATCTGAATGACTGGTAAGTGGTCAGCTGGGAAAGGCTGACTAGTTTACTGGTGCTGCATGTGCAAAAATGTAGTTAACAGAACTACAAGAAGGTACAGTAATGCTTCATATCATACTACTACTTTCAGGTTGTCCTTTTCCTCTTAATGATCTTTATGGTACAGTGGTTACACATAAGAATTAAAGAATTAAATTTCTGCTCATAAAATCATCACTTTTATCAGCCGTTGCTTTCTCTGATTTGCCAAAATGATAATTTGATGATGTGTATGGTAATTTTTTCTTTATTTATATAACAACATAATTAATCATTAATATTGAATACAATGAAATTTAGCTTTTTCACAACGTGTTAAATTTTACATAGAAATGGTAATACAAATAGCATATAAAAAAAAGAAATAACAGTTAAATAATAAATATGAACATGATTGGCCTTCGCATGCTGTGGTAGTTGAATGATTCTCAAGTAAACAACACAGAATTTCATCCCCAAATGTTTGTGTGGAGTTTGGGGGCTCACTGTACCTTTCCCTGGGTTTCCCCCCCTAGTCCAAACACATTGAGATAGCTGAACTGGCAACTCTACACTTTCCATAATGTGTGATTCTATGTGTCCTTCTGACCTGAGATGGACATCTAGGCCATGTTGGGAACCCTCTACACCGCGCCCATGACCCTCTACTGTTTAAAACTGCAAAGACTGAAAATATGCCTTGATCCTGTAGTAGATAAGTACTTAGAGAGACTGGATGAACACTTCGAACCTCACTGAATCCTGACCATTAAAGTCTAACAATGTCTAAGTGGTGTATTGTAACTGGAAGGTATTTGTTATTTGATGGGGGTTACGGGCTGTAACATCATATTAGAGAATACCTTCACCAGAGTGCTCTCAGACAAATGCTGGTTATATGTGCATACTTACGTACTGCTTTTGGAAGCAAATTGGTCAAGCGGGTGCAGCATTGGAATTGCACTTTTTAGCAGGTCTGGAGACGAAAACAAAAAAAAAGGGAATTCAAAAGAGGAATTAAGCATAAAAGGACAGGTACAGGTGCAGAAAATGTTGCTAAAGACGGAATAGGTATTAAAAAAGAAAACGAGAATCGAAGAACTGAACGTAACATTAGAACACGCGGTAGGTTTGCGGTGAAAATTGTGAACAAGGAAGTGGATGGTTCTGGTACAAAGGTCAGCGCAGCAGAGGCGATGCAGAGAATGGCACGTCAGGCAAATGACATTTTCGGGGACGGCAAACACGATTCAGTCTATTTTATTCTGAAAATCAACATATAGCCATCAAGATATAACATATAACAGTGACTATATTTTACCAAATAAAATTAAATGTGCCATTTTGTAAAGGTATTATATGCCAGGGATATTGTTAAAAGGAGAAATGTTTGAACAGAATCGTCTGGTTTATTCAAAGAGACCCAGTGCTGCCTTTTGATTCTGTGGCAATCTGCGGCACTAATTAGCTAGGGAAGCCTGTAATTACTGCACGCGTTTAGCTGAAAAACTGGGCGCTCAAGAAAAAGATCATTAATTGATCACATTCTAGAAGAAAACACTTGATCATATTCGAAATAGAAAGGCTTGAATATAAGAGGAGATTATGCTCGGTGCAAACAAAGTGACAATTTTGTGCTGTTATGGCCAAATATAAACAAGGAGGAAGTACTGCAAGCTGGAGTATTTAGCTGTTGTGTATCAGCCCTGCCATAAGGGGGCAGTATTTACAGGAATGCTAAACATAAGGCTATGTGATAGGGTTTCTGGGAGGTATCTGAGATACTCCCAAAGTATCATCCATCGGCTTAAGAGCAAGTTGTAAATGTTCTTAAAATACTATAAATGTAGTCATTATCTCAGAAAGAATATTCAGATTATATAATCTTTATGATGGTGTTCAATATGAAAGCCACTTAACCCGAGTTAACCAGCTTGTCTCTCAGGAGTCCTTCACAGCTGTCTGTATTGACCCATTTGGAAAATGCAGCAATTACTGAAAGCTTCTTTATATACCTTAAATAAGTTTTTGATATTTTTTTATGCAAATCAAACATGCATTATACAGCTACCACAACTAGTTATGTACAAATGCCAACATGAGCTGCACATATACAATCAAACACAAAACAAATATATAAGCCATTAACAGTGTTTCTCCTCCTCTCTGGAATGTTTTTATGCCTTGCCTTAGGGAGTTAAATAGTGGTGTAACTTCTACATTTAGTTCAACATCATTTCCAGGAAGTCTTAAATGTTTAACTATAGCTATCTAATGGTACAATATGTTGTCGACTTTAGCATACCCTGCTAATCCAGACCTCATTCATCAATTACCTGTCAATCAACTGAGTTTTATGGCGAGCAAGTAGCAAAAACTCGCAGAAATAAATTGACAGAGAGAGAGAAAAAAAAACGTTCCTTAGGAAACTATTTTATCTCATAGTAGCAGAGTGAAATGAGAAACTGGCGATAATGAGATGCTTTCACCGCATTCCATGTCGTTAAGCACAATGCTTAATGCTAACACTGCAAGTAGTGTGGCTTTATATATTATAACAGAAACATGGTTTCAGAGGGAAAATTACATTGTATAATCATTATTTTATATAAATAAAAAAATATATATATATATAATGTAAAAAATGTATGTAATATTAAATTATTAAAATGACTATTGTATATTTTCCATAATCACTTATTTAGTACAGGGTCATAGAGTTGTTGCATTACTTCCAATGAAAACAGAAATGTGACTGTATTTATGAAATAAAAATAAAAAATTCAGACACATTGCCTCTATTTTGTATAAATCATTCCAATCTTGCGACAGTTTTAAAAGATTACACATTTCAAGGGCTTATAATGTTTTGTCAATGGCAAGTTTACATGGTACTTATGGATTCCGGTGATGGTGGTGACAGCGCACCGCCAAAAGGTCATTCACACATCATGGATGTTCGCAGCATCCCAAGTACTGTTGTTCAAAGCTGGAAACATGTCTCTGGTGCAAAGAAGCTCCTGAAGCGCAATGCAAAATGAGATTTGTAATACATTTGTCAAGCCAGCAACAGCTGGGACCCTGAAACTGATTTTGTTTGGGTCTCGATAAGTGGAAGAAGCCTTATCACATCTGTGATTTGGGATTACTTTAAATCTTCAGGTCCCTGACTGATATAATTAAAGCAAGGACAGATTTAAGTGTATATCTGGGAATTTTGGCTCATAAGTGGCACTCTCTATAGAGCTGGGTTCTTGATTGCGTATTGTGTATGCTTGCTGTGCATTTCTACCTTGTTTCAGTTGCCTAGCAAAAAGTATAAAATGTAGCTGAGTTACAAATCAGAAGAACAGCTGTGATTCTAATTCAACATTACACACTGCTAGAATCCCAGAGAACATATGCAATTCTAAATCAAATAGATTTATAATTACACCAAATAGATTATTCAAGTCATAATCCAAAGAAACACTTTCCAGATCTAGACTTATACATGGTCCCATTTATGCAAGTTATGGACAAACATCCAATTAGAAATCTCCATGTCTATATGCAATATATATAAAATTAGTTTAACTGTAACCATTAATAGGTTTAGAATTATATATCACCATCTAGCAGCACTCTTTTTCTTTGAATAAATAATTCCAAACATTGCAGGACCTCTGAACTATCAGCAAATATTTTCCATACACTATTCTTTATAGACTGCAGGCAGACACAGCCCTCCCATAGATCGGGGAAAAATCGAAGAAATGGTTTTATATTAAAGGCAATGTAGAATAACTGATTTAAATTTGTTTTTAATTCTGACAGCAAAGTCTCATCAAAGTGGAAATATTCATTATGAAAATGAGGAGAGTTAAGGTACTAAGAATAAATGTCAGGTTATAGGTTATGTTTTGATTTAGAAGTTATTTCAAAGGTAATGAAGAAGATTGATTTCATATTTAAATTCATATTTAAAATCAATTTAAATTACAGGTCCAGGAACTGTAGGTTGATGAGGTGACATAAAATAGGTACAATTGTTATTAATATTCTATCTACTGGTTTCAGTATTGTGAAACAGAGGTTTTATGAGAGTGATGTATTGTCAAGTCAAAGGAATGCCTGTTATTATGTCCGATGCTTTTGAAAGGGTGCAGAGAACTGGAGGTCAGGAGGACTTGTGAGTGTGTGTACTGCAGACTGTAACACTGCGTACTTTTTTCGCAGGCGTCATTATTTTTCTCCTGAATGTATTGGCGACAACATGGGAGAGCATTTGGAGGCGTGACGTGTTAAATGCAGGTGACAGAGTCAACATCAGACCTAAAGTATAGTCATTGTGTGTAAGTCTCAAGAGTTCCACATGGGAGAGGATGCGGTAGCAACAGCTGGCGTTGCACAAAAGGACTACCTGAGTAAATGTGCAGCCTACGAGAAACAGCAGCTGTATGGCCCTAAACCCATGCCGATGAATGGCGGCCGACTTCCCCACTTCCCTTTAATTATGAAACCAGTCAGAGATGTTTCTTCATAGTTTTCTTCAAGCTGTAACTTAATGATGATTGATTACTCTTTTCGAGAAGATAAATGAGGCCATTTATTTTTTAGGTCCACTTGAAAACGAGACGGATAATGTGTCAAGGTAAATAACATCCCAACAAAAGGGAGTAAATTGTAAGCGAACTTATAAGATGTATTTCAGCGTTTTTAACGGAGCTTTATCTAAATTACTCTGAGATATGAGCAAGCCTGCGCAGATTCCTCAAGTATCTGCCGGAATTTATGCACGATAGGAGCGAACTAGCAAAAAGCCTCAGGAAAAAAAACTATTTGTATGTCTGTGAAATCTAAAGATCGAGAAAATAAGTAATGTCAGCTTAATTGGTGGTCCGTTCTGGAGGGAAGGAAAGGAGGGGTCCTTTTCTCAAGGACTTTACGTAAAGTTACGTGTCACATAAAGAAAGACCATGTGTGAGCAATCAAATCTTTGGTTCATGTTGCCACTCAGTAAAAAATATTTAATTTATGTATCTAATTTGCATATTGTTTGTACTGATTTGTTTCAGCTAAGTTTACTGTATGGCTTTCTACTTATTCCACAAAGAGGATTATGCAACGTGTGTGAGATCTGCAAGCGTTAATTTATTTACGTTTACATTTACTATTTAGCGGACACTTTAGTCCAAAGTGTTGTACTAGGGAGGCAGATAAAAAACATAACATATGTATACAGACATCCAGCCTTAGGGATATCAACTTTAGGGAGGCAGATGAGGGGCATATGGTAGAGTGGGGGTGCTGGTCAGTGCTTGGCTAGATTTGCAGGGTAACAGATAAGACCCACAATGCCTTGCACAATGATGTCACCGCCACAGGCCCGCTACCGAACATATAGGTGAGGGTGCGTGGGGTGGCAAAATTTGCTCATCGGGGCTACAGAGTGGTGGCAAAATCTGTCGCTAAGTTACTGTGGTTAAACTTCTTGCCAGCTAAGTTTACCACCGCTGGATAGCAGAACAACAGATTTCTGGGACATTGCACATCATTTGCTGGTGTCCGGGAGCTGCTATCTATTTCCGGGAGACTCCCGAAATTTCCGGGAGAGGCCGGATGTCTGTGTATCGCTATCAACGAGCTAACCTTGTTACAAGTGCTAATATGGTAAGCCTCAAAAGGGTGACCAGTAAGAAGTGCGAGTTTTAGGTAGTGAGGCAATAACCTACTAGGTTATGGTACAGGGAGGGCCAGAGGTGAACAACAGAATACTGATATAATAACCACAGTTATGGCCTTTTATAATCAGAAGAATATTTTATAAGAATACCCACTGTCCAGTTTGGTGAAGAAAGTTTGTTTTTCATAACTTTGATGTTTCGTACTGCTGAGGATTTCACATTAAACAGCAATGATGATCATCAGAACTCTGCAGAATTAGCAACATTAGGAAGTTAATATAACTGCTACAATGTAGTTTTCTGGAAAATTACCATTGGGGAAAAAAATCAGTTTAAAGCTGTTTTTTTTCTTCCCATATAAATGGAAAAAGACTATTTGACTTATAGATATGGATAAAAATAGCAGCAAGTTAATAACAGTCATCCCCAGATGACATCATATGTATGCATGTATACATATATTCTTATACACATGTTCACATTTCTTTTCTTTTCTGTATGTCGGAACCATGTTCCCCTGCAGTCGCAGATCATGCACTTAGGCAAACTGCAGTCTCAGAATCACAAATTTTGTGTGCATGCATGTGTGTGTATGGTCATGTTTTTATTACATTGTGGGGACCCAATGTCCCAACAGTGTGATAAAAACCTGTTATTTTCTACCTTGTGGGGACATTTTTTATATTGAGGGACATTTATATTGAGGATAACCTCAATATAAAAATCTGTGTCTGCAATCAAAAAACTGCCACAAGTCCCTTATTTTGTTTGGTTACTATGGTTAAGGTTAGGGCTGGGTAGGGTTAAGCGTGTCATAGCTGGGATCAAGGTTATGCCCATGGGAATAAATGGAGTGTCCCCATAAATATAGGAATACGTGGTATGTGTGTGCGTGTGTGTGTGTGGATATGGATTTGCATCCAATCCCAGGTGTTCCCCTGCATAGTACCCTGTGGTTCCTGGGATAGACTTCCAGCTCACTGTATCCCTTTACTGGGTATGTGCTTCGAAGGCCAAAATGCTATTTTTGGAAAATAGACTATGCCTTTTGGAGGATATACCATTGCATTTATTTTTTAAACCGGAGCCCTGGATATAAATAAGAATTAAACCACTTGATGCCCTTACAGCTGCACTCCATCGCCACCCTGGGTTTGTGTTCAAAACCGTACTGTCTGTTGTGGGAAAAATCCTAAGGCAGACAGGCATAATATGCAATATGCACAGAACTTTCAGGCGCACATTTTAAAATATGTACAAATGAACTATTTCAGTTATGTATAGTATACATAATCATTGCAATTATACCAGTAAATAAAAAACTAAAATTAATCGAATTTCTGTTCTTTTTCTCCATACAGAATTTCATGCATACAGAGTTTTTCACAAACTATTATACATTTTCAGCTCTACTTGGCTAATTGTCTGCAAAGTAGCTTAATGGGTGAGACAACAGATTTCAGTAAGTGCATGAGAATGAAATAAAAGTGGTTATAAACAAACAGGCCAGAAAAATACAACGAGAGACACAAGTGATTATACCTCATCTCCAGACTCATCTCAAAAATTATATTGCAAAAAATGTTTCCTTATAGATGTTGTGACATGCGGGGCTCAAAGGCAAGTGTTTACATTCGATATTTAACACACGTGCAACGCACGCATACAAACACACACACACACAATCTAGCACATATTTCATGCTGGCTTGAGATTCAATTCCAAGTTGTGTCAATAAAGCAGTTTTTTATATCAAAGACCACATTGTTGGTGTGGACTTTTTAAAGTGCTTGACATGCCGTTGTGAGTCATCTGCCATGATTTGTATCTGTGACGTTGCAGCCAAAGAGGTACATATCTTTCTCTCGCTGAGAAACTCTCATAGGAGTCACATGCATTTGTTCCACTCTACGGTTGAAAAACCTTGAATCTGAACCGAGCTGATCTGCTGTATGAAGTGGATTCAGCCCCTGTCTGTCACTGGGTGTGCTCCTGATAACCAATGACCTGACTTAGATGTGATAGCATTTTCGCTGCCTAACAGCCAAATGTCTCAGTCTTCAAAAGGTGGTTGGGAGCTCCTCACATTAGTCAATTTTCATGTCAGTGCTGCACAATATGTCAGAATTTGCAGGGAACTCTGTCACACACACTTCTCACACTTTCCACTATGCATGAGGCAGTGAAAGCAGGAAAATTTCCAGTACAACATGAAGTCTTCATTAAGGCTCTGAATTTGACGTAGGGAGAGTGAGGCAACATTCCAGCTTTTCAGACCTGTGTGGCAGAAAAACTGACACTCTATTAACAGCAGTCTATATACACTATCATCCACGTACCAATCTGAGGCTCTCTAAAAGATACATATAATAGTATAAACATATGCATACATTTACAAGCCCTCCTTATATTTTAGACAGGAGAGAAAGGAAACGAAATGGCAAAGAATGTCAATGAAAAATCAATTAAATCAATAGTGTTTGATTCATTATATTTTAATATTCTAAATTCTCAGATAACTCCATGAATAAGATTTGCTTGCACTCACACAAGTTCGACATTTTTAGACCTGCCACTAAAATTATTCTGCTTTTTCTATTTAACGAAAAACAAAAGACAGAAATCACAAAAGGTTCTCCTACAAAAATAAATGTCTCTAAGGAGGATTACGGATGAAACAGATATAACTCCGGCATAAGTTAAAGTATTAATGTAAAAGAAATAAAAGAAACTAGTTCTTGAAATTAACACAATGTAATTATATAACTGATGAGAATTTGTCTTTACTTTTTCCCTCCATTATCTGACACATATGACATCCATATTCACAGACCCAACTGCCCAAGGCATTTAAGGCATACATTATGCTGCTTAAGATTTAAACCTTAAAAAGAGGCCTCATCCATTTTGCACAAACCCACACACTCCCTCGCGTTCTATTCCCGCTCTCTGTCATAGACGCACACACAAACCACGCATTTCAGAGGAGGCGACAGAAAGGCGGTGACTGCGGGAGCATAAATTTATATTATACTGTTTCATGTTCTTACAGTGCGGGGAATGATATGTCAACAGATATGCGTTATTTACTGCAAGATTTCTTTCATTTCTAATTATCAAACGCCAAACTTCATCTTCTTTATCGGCAGGGGGAGAGTCGGGCTGTTCATGCATCACAGCACTTTCTCGCTGCCGGGTATTTCGCAGACCACCCTCACATGGACTCGCATGTGAGTTGCGAAGATGCGGTAAACAGTCAAGTGCATGAATTTCAGAGACGCAGGCCCAGAGGCTTCAGGGGCAAACAAAACATTTCAGAGGGATTCCGTGAACATTACACGAGCTCTGCCGGTCTTAGGCAGACCAGCGAACACTTCATTTTTGTCACAGTAAGCTATTCCTGAACACTTCAGATTGTGACATGTTCTTGGTCAATAAAGTATTCCCAAGGTTAATGTATTTCTGTCCTCAAGCTCTCTAGGAAATGATTGAGATAATTATTGTTTTTACAAAGGATGTTTACCTTCAGGCTTATCGCGAGAAGGTCAGTAAATTATTTCAGGCTAGCTAGAATGCTTCTGTCTGTGATGCACTTTTTAGACTTACACAGGGCAAAGAATCATGTCCACACGTCTCTGGATTTAATTCTATAAAGTGTGAGTTTAAACACCAAATTAAAATGCAAATTACTCTGGTGAAAAAAAGGAGGACATTACAGATAAGACTTTTTGCGTTCCTCCTACGATTTGAACCTGCGCGGCCAACTTGTACAGGCATTGCACAGCTTGAAAAATTAACTGCTTATAAGCAAAGGGACAAAGCATGCAACATTTTAAATGTGGAATGACGTTTACCGACTTTCGTCGGTCACCCTGCCAAGTCTGGCTTTTCTTGATTTGATATGCAGTTGTTGGCGCTTTGCATGCATGAGAGGAGTTTATAAGGACAGATAATGCTGTAGGGATGTAAACGTTTCTGTCAGTCCAAAGGGTGCTCTTGACAGATTCTGCTGCACGCTGAAAACTGTACAAGGTGCGATTTGCATAAATGCACATTTTTAGATTCCAAACACTATGATGCTTTAAAATTGCTTTAAATTGTTCTAGCTGAAGAGTATCATCGTGATACCTCCTTACTAAAGGTGCTTTTTCTGTTATTAGATTACATGGAAGCCCTCCTTATGCACTAATACATGTTTGTTTTTGTGACAGAGTTCGGAGTAGCATGTGTTCCAATGTGTTTCACCATAGTTACAAAAAAATAGAACTGCACTGATCTCTACAAGTGTCATGCACTGCAACGTCAAGCAACCAGAGTCAGAATATTGCCAGCACATATGTGCCATTTGTCCCAGATATCAACAAAGAAGTGCGGAAGGTGTGCAGCCAACATAAAAATAAAGGTGAATTTAAGATGTGGAATTTATGAAATATTTATTTCACCACTGCTGCTTGTAAACCTTACTTTAAACATCTGAACTCTCCTTCAAAAGCCCTGGTGCTATATGCTAGCATTGCACTCAGATCATGGTTCCTTGTGCAATGTATGCTTATTTATTTGGAAGTATGTAAAAACTCTCTGTGTTTAAAGTGAATTTATTTTTATCCTTATTGTGTCTGAATTCTCAGTAAGATGTGAAATATTCCTGAGTGGTAGAGCTGAGCTGCATTTCCACTGAGTTGCCAACGAAACAAGTACAGAGCACTGATATATTTGACATTCGAATGGAAGTGAAGCCTTACTTATACAGAAGGACTAAATCTATCCATACGTGCTAACTTAGCAGTATATTTCCACATCAACATCCACTGTTTTATGTAAGAACGCAGCATTAGTACCATACATGAGTATACAGTATCTATATGTAGCATACAGTATCAGTGCTGGGGGTTAGTTTTAGGTGAAGTTACATGTACTTTTCATAGATCCAGCAACTATTATAGTTTTTTCTCCAGCTAACTATGTACATGTTCATGCCTTAGCTTCAGTTATATACCTATATGCTGGAGTCAGTGACTTGTATATTCCCGGAATGTAATATTAGGAGTGAAATATGAGAGTGTTCCTAAAAGTAGCAGGCTGCATTTGTTAGGGAAATGGGACAGTGGAACATAAAAGCATGCAATTAGTGTTGTGTTTGGCTCGCGGCATGCTTTGGCTGTTTGCGAGCTTTGACCATCAGGGCCCTGCCTGGCTTCTGAAGCAGCATGACGTTTCCTGCCTTGAGACACTGGGGATGTGCCACAGATGCCTGTCAAAGCCCCAGCCATGGAGAGAACAGCACTCTCCCTATGGGGCCTATGATCACCTTTACGGCCTAGAGCCAGTTAAAATTAAGCCATTGCGGTAGCTTGCATCTCATTGGATACTGAAAACGTGGATTTTATTTAAGGCCCCTGTGCAAGAAACAGGATTACATTTCTGTAGCTTATGTATTATTTAGACGAGGTATTGGGATAACCACACAGTCACAGCTGAATTTATGGACAGAAATGGCAGCTTGGAAGTCAATTTTTTTCTTACGGCATGGGAATTTCCCAATTCGTCGTGAGCTGCAATGCCTTTGCCACATGTGTCAAGACCGTGGAAATTAGAGCGAAAAGGAGGCGATAACATGTCACATTTAATAGGCAATTAACATTGTAATGATTTGCAAAGTTCACATTGAGTCAAGGATATTGCAAAATGGACAGTAGCATTTTCGGAGTGACAGTAGAATACTGTGGAAAAGAAATGTGTGCATTCTGATTGTTATCTAATCTGTAGGTCTTAAAGATGACACATTTATACCCCATAAGCATGATTGCCATCTTATTAAACCAAATTTTGAAAGGGCATAAAGTTTGTATTATATTAAGGGGTGGTACCGCTCATAAAAGAAGAGCACTCTGCCAACCTTTATATTCTGCCTTGTACAAGGACATTGATGGAGGCATAGAGATACCCTTGTTATCCATGTTGTGAGGATGCTGTAGTGGTGCAATCAATTGATTGGATTAAATGAGTACTTGAACACTTCCAGAATATTCCACATATATCAGCAGTCCTTACACAGCCGCAGACCTCTGACTCCCGGGGGACAAGACAAATCTAAAGTCATTGTGCCCTATGTACCACGTCAGTGCATCAACCGGACCATTTTAATGACCAACACAAGCTATAAACATGCTCCATGCATAACTAGCTTCAGAATCCTGACTCTAAAAGCTAAATGATAATGGTCATCAGACTGAGGTAAAGCACACCCAGTGGTTCCCTGAAGTATGTACTCTAGTGGGTGACGCTACATGCCCTTTAAGGTCTGCCAGATGTGGTAATGTGGGCCCAGTCTCCTACTGGTTCTCTAAAGGGTGCCTGTAGAACTTGTAGGAGTTTTACAATGGAAAATGCTGGCTCACTGACTCTCTTGTGTTCCATGACCATACGACAAGTCATGGTGGAGCGCAAACCATCCATCATCTCATTTTTGGACACCAGTGTACCCATATCTAACATGGCATAGCTCATTTTTACTTTTTAAAACGGAAATATTTTAACCTGAAGTGGAAGTTGTTTAGCAAGGAGTTTGTTAAAGTATTCCTCCAACCATAGCAATTAGCCCAAATTACCTATTAATCAAGTGTTTATAGGTGGTCATATTTTGATTACGAAAGATGATTTATTCATATATTTAAAATCAGTTTAATTTTCTCCCCTGGATGGTTACCATATCTATATTTTTTTATTTCTCACTTCATTTAAATTAGTTAAAAACTGTTCTTTATTTTGAGTAGGACTGATTAAAAAGAACAGAACAGCTAAACATAATTTTCAGTTTATTATTTTCAATTAGTATTAATTGCATATGTAATTGCATATTGTATTAACACCTTCCATAGTCTGAACACTAGATGATTTTCAGAATTATATATCGTGGTAGATGAATTGCCATAGAACAGCTAAGTCATGGGACTGAAAGGATTTAAACTCCACCAAAATAGGTATGAGACTCCCTTAAGAACAAAAAACTGAAACACTAGACTTAGTAACTAAAACCACTTTACAGTGAAACAAAGCTAAATGAATCTCAGTCAAACTGCAGAATTTCTTCTCTAACACATATCTAGAACTGAAGTTCTCTGTCCATTATCCACCTGAATGAATTAGGAAAAAAACCCAAACAAGATACTGGGATTAACAAGGGTCAACTAGGCATTATGAAAAGAGTAACCTGTGGGCCCAAGGCCAGTGCTCATTTGCCATGGCAACATGTAACATCACACAAACTCTGCCCCGGGTCATTGCTCTGCTTCTAAATGCACCTACACACATGCCGATAGATAGCCAGCAACATTAAAGGTACATTACAAGTTTCCTGGTGCCTGGGATGTACCGCTCAGGCCCTGTGGATACGCACATCGTCACTCAAGTCCACTTTTAGTGCACAACTTTGGAATATGCTTGTGTTCACTCAGAAAGGCTTTGCATGTATTGGCATCTACCTTGCCCTTTAAGAGGTAGAGGGGATTTGAACCATGCACACCAAACCCTTTATAGAAAAAAAATGACTTGAGTCTGTAAGCTTCTTTTGGCATGTATTGTGTGTGAACTTATCCACTTGTTGACCACATGACTCTTCGCCACTCCACAGTAAACCATTGTCAGTGTCCTTTGAGTAAAAAGGGGGTTATGCCCTGCTGCTTGACCATAGTATTTCTCATTGTGAAGTTCTGGACAGATTGCAAGATTTTATGCAGTCTTATCCAAGAGTCTCAGGGTTGCTTGTCTGCTAGTCCTTGAATCTTGATCCAAGGCTCAGAATATGGACAGTGTGCATTCTTACCCACATTTGCCCTTAATTGATGATGTTCACTTAGCCTTCCCTCAAAATCACCGTAATCACTAGTGAAACAAAGAAAGCTGTCAAGGACCTGACCAGCATTTTTTTTATATATATATATATATATATATGTGATCAGAAAAAAGAATCTGATGTAAGAATGATAAATTGCATTTTGTTTCTAAACTAAGAAACACCACACTCCACAGACTGTTGTCCTGAGGGAATCACTGCAAAATCCACGGACCTTTAAACTGTCATTGTGATTTTTTTATGGACCATTCCGAGTGCTTTGCTCATCAAAACGTAGATGCGGTAAAATGTCACGGGCAGTAATTAGAGCAAAACAAGTCTTGTTCTAACTGTGATTGCTTTACTTTCCCAATAAGTTAGTTTTAATTTTCATAATAATTCTAAATAAGAGAACTGGTCCCAAAACCAGTTATTTTGTTGAGTTTAAGCAGTTAATTTATACAATCAGATAAAAATACCTGTTAGGGAAATTTGATTATGCAAGCAGTATTTGTTTATTTATTTATCTCCGGTAGTAAGTCACCTGCTCTGAAATTCCCATATATATTATGCCTCAATTAAATTAAACTAAATGAAATAGCTTACAGCTGTATCACTGCCATTTGTTAAGGTTATTTAGAATCTCTATATATACAGTTCCAGAAAAAATAAGAGACCATTCTATTTCATTTATTTATTTATTTTTAAATCTGCATTTTTAAATCCTGGTTTAATCGTGGTTCTGCTGGCAGAAGCTACACTAGGCAGCAGGCTGCCTCCAGGCTGAAAGTTTCTATGACAGCAGTACACAGGAACAAGGTGAAGCAGGAGACCAGCCAGGTAGAGGGCAGAAGCGACAGAGATGGCCGTCACCTTATCTGGCTGTGCCTCATGAATCGGAGGATGACCTCAAGTGACCTTCAACAAGAATGGGAAACATTAAGCGTGCACAGTTAGGTGCACAGCTAGGACAGTTCTTAACAGGCTTGTATAAGCAGGTCTGAAGTCCCATGAAGCACGGAAGAAGCCCTTCATTAATGAAGACCAGGGAAGAGCCAGGCTGGGGTTTGGAAAAAAAAATCTATATTTTAAACATAAGCATACCCATAAATTGAGAAATGAGTGAAACAAAAATGTTGCTGTGGTCTCTTAATTTTTTCCAGAGCTGTACAGAATATGGCCATATGTGAAAAACTAAGTACATGATTCAGTAGCTTGCAGAATAACCTTTAACAGCAATAATGTTTTCTGTATGACATTATGAGTCTCTCACATCATTGTGGAGGAATTTTGGCCCACTCTCCTTTACAGTGTTGCTTCAGTTCATTGAGGTTTGCGGGCATTTTTTTATGCACAGCTCTCTTAAGGTCCCACCACAGCATTTCAATCAGGTTGAGGTCTGGACTTTGACTGGGCCATTGTAACACCTTGATCTTTTCTTTTTCAGCCATTCTGTTGTAGATTTGCTGCTGTGCTTGGGATCATTGTCCTGTTGCATGACCCAGTTTCAGCCAAGCTTTAGATGTCAGACAGATGGCCTCACATTTGACTCTGCAATACATTGGTATACAGAGGAGTTTAATGTCGACTCAATGACTGCAAGGTGCCCAGATTCTGTGACTGCAAAAGAAGGCAAAATCATCACCCCCTCCACCACCATGCTTGACAGCTGGTATGAGGTGTTTGTACATGTTTGGTTTTCACCAAACGTGGCACCGTGAATTATGGCCAGACATCTTCACTTTGGTCTTCTGTGTCCAAAGGACATTGATCCAGAAATCTTGTGGTTTGTTCAGATGCTACTTTGCAAACCAAAGCCACGCTGCCATGTTCTATTTAGAGAGAGTAAAAACCTACCAAACAATCCATACTTGTTCAGTCTTTTTCTAATTGTACTGTCATGAACTTTAATATTTAGAATGCTAACTGAGGCATGTAGAGCCTGAGATCTAGCTCTGGGGTTTTTTAAAATTTCTCTGAGCACTGAATAGTCTGACGTGGGGGTGAATTTGCTGGGACATCCACTCCTGGGAGGATTGGCAACTGTCGGGAACGTTTTCCACTTGTGGAATGATGGATTTCAAATTGTTTGGAAATGGCCTTACAACCCTTCCCAGAATGAGGGGCAGCAACAATTACTTCTCTAAGATGTCTTTCCTCCTTGGCATTGTGTTAACACACACATGGATGCTTCCGACCAGCAAACTGCCAAAACCTCTGCATAAAACTGCTTTTACAGAGGTGATCATACTAGCCGATGATCGATTAATCAAGTGCATTGAATTATCAGCACCTTAATTCCTATGAAATCCCTATGGAATTTCTCACAAACTTCTTCTGTATATTGGCTGTTTTGTTAAATTATAATGATACGGTGTATATGACATGTGTTGTTGTTCATCTGATGCTGTATTACTTAATATTAAGACCAGCTAAGGACCAGTTGATTTTTTATTATCCTATAAACCTATAAATCTCAGAATTGACAGAGGGTGTATTTTCTTTTTTCCTTGGATATATATATATATATATATATGCCTACATTTTTTAAAAATAAGACTGAGAGCATTCTGTTATGTCACAACTGCAGTTATTCTACTTTCTCAGTTTTCAACTATGGTTTACCTGCAAAAAAGTGTCATCATTATTCACATTTCTTGATCAAGGTGAATGCTATTATGAAGTAGTCAAGAGAAGGACTCCTCTGAGGAGCTGTTCTTTGCAATTCTGCAGCAGCCATGAATGAAAGTGCAGAATCCTTTTCAAATGGGGGGGGGGGTTCCAATGTCGCAAGTGCGCCATCGGCTGCCTGAGACCATCTGCCGCTCGCGCCCCGCGTCGGTCCGAGCCCTCCACCCTTCTCTTATTCCCTCATTTCCATTTTAAGGCTGACCTTTTAGTTCCAATCAGACGGTGAAAATGCAGCATTATCCCGACTGCTTGGCCATCCCAAGGACGATTAGCAGCACACCCAGGGACGGGGGGGGGGGCCTGAGCCGCATGGTTGGCTGCTTGCATGCGAATGAGGACACAGCACAGCACAGTGAAAGTAGTTGTGTGAATGTAGGCCAGTCCGGTCCCTCGGGCTGATGTTTCCATTTGGGCTTGCTTCTTTCAAAAAAGTGTGCCCACATCTACTTATAAAAACCAAACATATGTATACTTTCAGAACGACTGGAGATATTTTCACAATACATTTATAGCCAATAATAATATAAGCAATGGTTTATCTAGAACCATGGACATTAAAGTATCAGTCAAACACCCATGAAGAAACAACTGTTCCCCCTTAAGGTACCAGAACTAACTTAAATGTCGAAATGCCTTGTTCCTGTTTTTTATTGTATAAGTTTATTAACATTGCTAACAACAAATCCCCTCAACACTAGAGCTAAAAACTAAGTTTTTGTTTTACTGTTAAATTAATGCTGCAGGTAACCTACAATAATCATCAAGACCTTTGACTTGTACCCAAACGAGGATTAAATTCTCAGTAAAATCCAATGAATTCAAGAACACTCCCACCTATTGTACAGATCAGGGTTATTATCATTCATGAAAAAGTTAAATTTAATTAACTGAAATAAAAATAGGCTTCACGAAAAAACCTAAATGGATGATTTCTTAATTTTTTTTTGCCATGCCAGTTGTACACGTGCAAATGACAGTACTTATTTGGTACGTCGGTGTTTTGAGGTGGGACTTGCAACACTTTCTTTGTTATGCAAATAGACTACCTCTGAAACACAATTCAGAAAATAACGATAAACAAATAAAAAAAAGGTCAGAAAAACAGATACAATAATGTAAGGGTGGCATAACAAGAAATTAAATTTAAAAAGTATTT
Source organism: Petrocephalus zakoni (assembly GCA_026774425.1). NCBI lineage: Eukaryota > Metazoa > Chordata > Actinopteri > Osteoglossiformes > Mormyridae > Petrocephalus > Petrocephalus zakoni. The sequence continues at coordinate 21,491,600 of JAODKN010000002.1, forward strand.
TATTTAAAGCACAGTTTTAGAAAATGTTCAAATATAACTGTGATTTTGTTGTAATAGATATTGGGGTATTTATAACGCAAAAGGGAGTTCAACATAAATCTAGCAGTGATTTAAACAGCGAGAATGAAAATTATTATGTTTGTCTCAGAAAACGCATGCAATGCTCATGCAAAAGCAGCAGAAGTTAACGTTAAACTGATTTTTAAACATATACTACATAATCCTGAAAAGGAATAAACATTAAAACTGCAAATCTAGCTAAATTTTTTTCCTATGCCAGAGTAAAAATATTTTAGTGAAACCACCTGTACTATAAGATTCATACAATATGAAAAAGGTATGAAAAAGCCTGATCTCACTCTAGCTGACTAGCTATCTAAGAACTGCATGTGCATATCATAAGATATTAGGTTTGATATTGTACATCATCCAGCTCTATAATGTACTACAGCCATTTTTCGCCAGTGGAAAACTCGCACCTTGAAGTACCCTGCTTTGGTACTTTCTTGAATTACCAAAAGTATGGTGCCTGGTGAGGTGGAAAGGCACCCAGTTCGTTTATTTGCCCATCTATCATGGCGGCCGCAGCAGCCAAAGTCATGACAGTGTCTCTGGCTTGAGAGACAGAACAGCCACATCTTTGGAGGAATGAGTTTTCCTCAAGATCAACAAGAAATTGTTGCTTGACTGAAGTACAGTCATCTCTCTCTCTCTCTCTCTCACACACACACCCACATGCACATACACAGGGCTGGGCTGAATTAAAAATCAGCCCTGGACTTCAGGGTTCTTTACGGTAAATTTTGCTGGGGGGGGGGGATCTCCACAACAAATTTTGCCTGTCCACACACCTATTGACCCACTGGGAAAACTCCTGGTCCACCAGATGGCCAGGCCAGCCCCGCACATTTTCTAACCTATTTGAATCACCTCTGACAAACACCTTACACTAAAACTAAAAAATACTAAACAAAAATTAAGCATAAAAAAATGAAACTAAACTAGCACCCCTATTTAAAAAATAGCAAAAAGTATACTGACATTAAAAACAAAAAGTGAAAATGAAACTAAATAAAAACTAAAGAAAAATGCAAAACTATTGTAACCTCGATACCAAAAGTATTGAATCCAAATTGCTTTAGTAAAAGTAACATATATGTCTGTACTTTCTGCTATATACCCAGCTAACATAATATAAACTACTATACTGTATGGAGTGTAAATAATCTTTCAGCCTGAGGCAATTTAAACCCATCTCACATAAGGTCATGGGGGTCCTTTACATTCCCCCAAAAAACACAGCGAGTCTTTGATGATGGTCAGCCAGGATAGCTACCTTTATATGTGCAGAATCTCAAATGAAGATATGTCAGAAATATTTGCTGGGGAAAAAATGGAATGGGTTGGTAAATCGTGTCTCTGCCTCTGGTGAGCTGATTTGTCAGTGAGTGAGCCGTCTGTGCTAGCAGGTTACGCCCAGAATATAACTGTTGTCCTCCTATCAGCTCACAGGTGCCCGTCGTGCTGCCTGCATCAGTCTATATGTCATACTGTATCTGCTGGGGCCTGTCATTTTATCGACTGTGACTCCTATTATATGATTATTTTTGGAAAAACTACCAGTAATTTTATTTTCCAATCTTTGTTTTTTTATGTTACCAACCTGCCTATCTAAATTTTTTTTGGTTCTGTTGTTTTTTTCTCTTAAGGCATCCTGTGGTCTGTTTTTTTTACGTAGTCATCCCTTTCCTTGTTGCATTTGTCATCGATTTTTTAAATTATTATTGTTAAGGCTTCCTCCATCCATGTACAGACGTTCCCCAGGTTACAAATTAGATCTGTTTCCTAAGTCTGTCTTTAAGTTAAGGAAGTTAAAGAAAGAAGAAAAAATTATAATATAATACACAATCGTGACAATAATTATACAGTAATAATAAAAGTACTACTTACTACATACTACTACATAGTACTGTACCTCAAGCTGTACCCCACACGTTTTCACAAGTGCCTCAAAGTAGTGTGTGTATTTGTAACCATTAAAATTTTAATTTAATATGCTTTATGGCAGTCCATTTGTAAGTATGAGTTGTTTTATTTATTACTTGTTATTGTGTTGGGGGTTGATGGGAAACTGCAAACTTAAATATTTAAATATTTATGAAATTTATTTGTTATTAGAAAGTCCTCAATACTACGTGTTTAAGTCACTGGATTCGTCAAATTTGATCATCAGTTGTACAACCTGCCAATTTCTTTGTAGCATGCATCCACAGCACATGTGTTATTAATAAAACAGTATTTAACTGGACAATTGTTTAGCTTTTCAGGGTGTATTATATCACATTCTCAGCTATGAGTTAGGTGCACTCTACAGTTACATAAAAAACAACTGCTCTAACATGGTGTGTGTATGCCTTGCAATGGGTTGGCACCCCATTGTGGGTTATTCCCTACCTTGTATCCATAGCTTCTGGGATAGGCTCTAAATTCCCGGATATAGAAAATAGATAGAATGACGAATGCCCTATATCTGTTTTCCTACATGTGCTTCTTTTTGATAGTGAATATCATCACATCTTCAACTAAACTGAAAGGCCAATATGAAAAAGGAAGTATTTCTGATTATACATCTTTTACAGCTATGATTACAAGCAAACATTTGCTATTAGTATCGATAAAGCTCTCAACACTGTCGGGGAAATCTGTCCCACTCGTCTAATGTAACCATCTCTTAAATCAGAGATTTCTTGGTTTTTAGTATGAACTGTTTGTTTCTGGTATCTCAGTGGAGATCAGATCTGGATTTTAGCACAGTCAAAACTGCAAACTTTCTTGTTATTCGAATATTGTCAAACCTACTAACACATATCAGATCATCGTCTAGGTGGTGACTCACTTGGTCTTCCGCATCAGCTTAGGGACAGATGGTCTGACATTTTTCTGTGCAATTCTGTGGTACAGAATAAAATTTATGGTTCCGTCAGTGAGGAACAACTGTGCCATGACATATTGAATTGGGATGGGCCACATCAAGCCTTATTCTGTTCCCAGATATTTAAACACTCAGTCCGTTATTTACATTGCCTTAAAGTGACAATGTTTATTTACACTTTGGATATTAAATACACTGGACACCATATAAATGGCAAAAACATCAAATGCTGGTGCATTTTTTTTCCTCCCTGTAAGTACGGCAGTAAACCGTTACTGGGAAGGTTTCACCAAATTCAATGTGACAATTTTCAATCTGACAGGAGGCAAACTTTTTCGACAGCACAGTACATTGTGTAAGGTTACAGAGGAACCTATGTAAAATAACAAATTCCATACACCAATATTAGATTGCCGTTCTTGTAGCAATCAAAAACTATGCTTCTTGGGGTTTGGGGGTATATTTCTGCTAATGAGGAACACCTGATGTTACCAAACATGCCCAGCGAGGAAGCAAACGAGAGAACTTCCAAAGCTGAGAAGGAGGAAGTCAGTGAAAGGTATTGAAGAGGAAAAAGATTAACAGGAGGATATAAGGGGTTTTGTCTCCCTGTGTTTTTAACAGACTAGAGTAATACTGACATGCGATGTAAGTGATTGAAGAAGACAGCTTAGTGCAGGAGACAACGGCACCTGCAAGAGGACAATGGGGTGATCTGCTCGTTATATGCCTACTTGGGAGCTGTCCGGTCCTGAAAGAGGGAGCATGCCGACAGCATTCAGCCTGTCATGCTATTGTTTCCCGCTCTGCGACTGCAGGCGGCTGCATGAAGGGCCAGCGTGTTCTACGAGAGATGAGAAGCTCAGGCCAGGTAACGGAGCTGTTCTCCTGCCATTTGGTGGAGTTTGTTTCTCAGCGAACGCATAGGGGTCCCTGTTCTGATGGGCCATGGCTCCTTCAGTAACAGACTGACAGAAGCATGATGCCACAGAAGGCAAGCGACTTTGTGAAATCAGATCATTTTAAAATCATCTTCACTTGAAATAAATATCAAACCCCGGATCTCTATCTATTTAGACTATGGTCTAAATCAATACCCAAAACAAAAATAAAAGAGCATAGAAAAAGTAATCATATCAACACTGGGTTTCACTCTCAAGTTATGTGAGAACCAAAGGATTTCTACGTACTTGTACTTGTACAAATTGAAAATAAAGACATAATCATTTGGAAAGTTCTTCCAATATAAGGGAGATATAGGTATTATTTTACTGCCACAGATGCAGATAGGACTTACAGTAAAAGTACAAACATAGATAGAAGAACACACAAACATGTGTTTCACTTTTTATTTTCTTTTCCAAGAACACTCTTCAGTGCAGATTTTGTTCCAGGATGCAATTTTTACTTTTTCTACACATACACTACATAACTGCCCGAGACACTTTTGAGGAGTTGCCAAAATATAAACTGTGCCATTGACTAAACAAACCATATGGTCAACAGAGTCTAAATGCCATTTCCACTTAGTCTCTTCAGGAGGTCCTGGGATGGCCTGCTGACATTTACAGTGACTTCGCCCATCTCGAATTACCATCTCATGACGTTCAGTCACAGTCTTGTGTTTTCTCTTTTCTGCAATAATGCGATGACAGCCTTCCTTTCTTTATTTAATTACCAGATGTCAAGTTCTCCGGTAGACTGAATTCCTCACTAAATAACAACAGAGGGAAGAAAAACACAACTCTGCACTTGTGACATTACAATTTACATGCTCGTTAATTCTAATGATTGGAGAGACCCCACATCACTCACTTTTGTGCTTTTTTGCTCGTGAATTAGCATGTCACATTTATGTCTCACGTTTCTGTCCCACTCAACAGTAATTCTTATTAGATTCAACTGACAAACATCTGTTAATATGATGATTTATTATACGGAGTGACGATTTACTAGTGCCCTTGATTACATATTTCAAATATACATCTTTTCCCATGTGCTCCTTTTTTTGGAAGATGAAAAGCAACTTTTTTAAAGCACATTACATCACAGCAATTTTTATACTTGAAGTTATTTGAAGAATAAGTAAGGTACTTATCATGTAAGAGTTATTTATCATGTAAGAGTTTGAATGTATCAATGAAATTATTTAAAATAGCAAATCCCTGCTTGCAGTTTTCAGTTTCACCTTATAAAACATGGGCCAAAGCACAGAATAAGAGGGAAAAACGTTTTCCTACAAGATACTACAAATTAGAGAGTCACAGCCATGCAAAGGCCTACTGTGCAGAGGCATACAATGAGACACCTTTTTGTTTTGTGAGCAGAGGCCGATTTATTTATTTATTTATTCATTCCTGTAGGCCCACATACTCATGCCAGTAAGTGAGAAAGCAGCAGGTGCTCACTCTTCTCTGTTTTTTGTTGAATTAAATTCTCCCTGAAAACTTGAGCCCACCAAAGAGATCACTGGGACACCATAGGGTATTTCAGCAGAGTTTCAAATCCACAAGCCTAGAGGCATCAGGCCACAGAGTGACCTGCTGTGTCACTCATCAAGCCATTATTAAGCACCAATAAAGTCATTCTCGATTAAAAAGGCTTTGAAATTCTATTCCAGCTCCAATGCATGATAATATAGTAAATTAGTCAAAATAACGACATTCCCTTTCTTCTAAACACCGGCTGTCAGAACACAAAAACACAAGTAAGTGACAATATCTCTGATTGCTACCGTTTCGCCTCTAATGACATTTTTTCAGTGTGTAATACGAAAAAGAACACCATATAGTGATAATTAAAAATAAACATTAGTGATATAAAGTACATTGAACTCCACAGTTCTGAGAAGCAGATAAGAAACAGAGTGTAGAACATGTTAATACATGTTGCATAATATTGCAGCTTTGTCTGCATTTCCCGTATTAGTGGAATGCCAAGTCACAGGGTGCCACTTACAGAGCGCTTTAGGGCTTTACATCCGGACCTACAAGGTCGCAACTACTACAATACACACTGCTGCCTAGTAACTTCTCTCCAGTATCTCCAGGTGGATATCTAGCTTTCAGCATATGCTGCCTTTGAAATGTCTCCACATGACCAAGCTCACCTGTTGAGTCACGCCTCATTGAAGTTTTACCCTTTGAAATTTGGTGAGTCCCGAACATCCCCATTGGCAATGAAGATAACTAGAAAGCCTGGTGTGGTGGTCTTCCTGACACTTAAAGTAAGTGATTAAAGTAAATGGCATCAAGAAGGTAACAGGTTGGCTGTGTCTGAATTCAAAGGCTGCATCGTACTATGGCTGCATTTGAGGACAGTAGTGCAACAAGGCTCCTTCTAATGCAGTCTGCAAAATGCATTCTTCTTTTCCTGCTCCACTTAGGATGCACCTGATGGATCCTTTACAGCCCGACATATCCCAAGATTTGTGACGTAGAGGGCAAATGGGTATGCCCCGGCTAGGCGATAGGAGCAGCATGGTCCTATCGCCATGCTTCATGGTAGTATAATAGATTCTAAAATTTTGTACTAAGCTATGCATTCACTGAACCATTCAAGACATGAAACCCGTCAACGAGATTCCTCTTCTGAGAGTTGAACTTGCAGCATGTGTTTCGCAAATGTAAAATATTACATAAGCCAAATGTCCATTGCAAAAAAGCTTTATTTTCTGTGTCGTTAACTAAAAACCATCTACAACTATTTTGTCCTTCGGTGTTCGAAACTGGGGTACAATGTCAGGTGGTTGATTTCATGCTGAGACTAATTATCCAGAAAACATTATCATTTTCATGCACAAAAAAGGCAATTGTCTTGGGAGGGAAAGCGATCACTCGTATCACCGCCTTCTCGGTCACGCATGCAATCATAGAAAATAACAGTGCTGCACATTTTCCCATTGTTACAGGTGCACGCTACATGTGTTTGGCCAAGGCAGGCCTTGTGTACGCCGGCCTCATACTGAAACATGCATAACAACACAAATTTTTGTTTGAATGGGTCTATGACCGGAAGACAAATTGCTTCTGGGTGACAAGTGTTAAAACAATAATTTTTTCTGGAATCAGAGGCAATTGTGCTCCTGACAGAGCTTTATCTATTTTTTTCCCCTACAAAATAATTTGATTGCCTAAAGGCAAGGGACAAACTGTTCTATCATGAGGTGAAACATAATCTAGAAAGTATAGCACCTTTTTCTCCCTTTGACATACTGTAGTTATGAATTATACTGCAAATGGAGGTTCTTCATGTATGTGTGTGTATGCCTGTGTGTGTATACAGGACCTCACAAGTATAGCAAATATCTGTGAATGCAATCAAAAAAGTAAAAATGCCAAAAGTCTTGTGTTTTGCTTGGTTCTTTAAGGATAAGGTTAGGGCTGTGTAGGGGTTAAGGGTGTCATGACTGGGATTAGGGTTATTCGCATAGAAAAGAATGGACAGTCCTCTGTAAGATAGGAATACAGACATGAGTGTGTGTGTTTTATGTTTATTTGTCACATCCTGCTCAGTCTGCCCGTCATGTTGGCACCACCAATCCTGAGTTCCGTTCCCGGTGTGGCCATAAGCAGCCACGCCCACTGCCTTCCCTGCCTTACTGTTCCTTCCTGCTCTCCTGTGGAATGTCTCCAGATGTCTCTTGTTTGGTCTGGTTAGTAGTTATATTTAAGTGCTCCTTGATTCATTATTCATTAGTCCGGTCATTGACGTCAGCCCCTGTGTATGCTTGTAGTTCCCCCGTACCTGAGATTCTGTGTTTACACTGTGTGGCGCCATTGTTTACCCCTGTTTGGGCTTAAGGGCAGAATAAAGCTCCCTTTGTTTGCCCCGATACCTGCCCTTGTCTCTGGTTCCATCTGGCTGTGACAGTATGTTTATTTCTTATTGTGTATTAATAGTCTATGATTGTGGTTGATTCTGCAGTTTGTATTGATCTTGGTTAATTACACCTCAGTAAACATTGCTGATATTATATTCCAGAAACAGTAAAGGTAATACAGTGGTCACATTTCCATCTCCCATGCTTAAGAGTTAAAAAGGTCATGGTGGAGAATAAACAAATGAAATATGACTCGGCAGAAGAAAGTGTTTGGCGTTATACCGCAGATGACATTAGAGCAGGGGTGGGCAATCTTATCCGCAAAGGGCCGCTGTGTATGCGGGTTTTCGCTGCAACTCTCTGATTAGGTTACTAATTAGAGGACTGATTCGCTGAAGAATCCTCACACCTGGGTTTGAACAGCTGACCTTAGGGTTATCCCAAAAACCTGCATACACACTGGCCCTTTGCGGATAAGATTGCCCACCCCTGCATTACAGCTTTGAGATGGAAAAACACCACACATTTTCCCTTGGTAGGCTACTGTCATGCATGACGTTGTTCACTTTCACATGGTCCATGTAATCATTGTGTTTTCCGATGCATTCCCCTCCTTGGTAAATTCTTGTCCTATTGTTTCTGAAATCACCTCTTGGTTCCTCAAAATGACAATGACAATGCTGTTAAAACCATCCCTGTGCGCGTGTTGTTGTGGGCCCACTCTGAATGATGACACTGGTAACAGGTATTCCTGCTCGCAGCAAGGTGGGATATTGTCTCTTAGTCCTTGAGGATGTGACAGGAATTCTGCATTAATGTGGCACAAACAAGCACATGGACAAAGAGAATGAGAGAAGAAAAAAAAGATTTATTTTTTTTGTGCATGATAAAAATCCAAGTGATAATTGACCAAATATGAATTAATTAATTCTCCATGTGTTTTATTTTTACTTTACTGCACAAACTGCTCATGAACCTCCTCAGATCTCTTTCCAAATAGAAGCAATATCGTGTCACATTTTCTGGATGCCACACCCCACACTCCGATATAAGTGTTAATAATTGATGTCGCTAAATAATTTAATGTAATTCAAATTGTTACTAAATTGGTCACATTTTTTATTAAAACAATAAACAAAAAAAAAGCTTTCATGAAAAGACAGGCAGCCTAGAAAAATTTGTTTCACTTGTTGTTAAATTCTGAGATTCCAACATTAACCTGTAGTTGAACAGATATTATTGACCTGTGCTTAGCAGAATAGCGAGCATTATCAAAAAATGATAAATAAACTGGAAAAATGTTCCTGTTATTGAGAGACACCAGCAACAGGGAGGAAAACAACAACATAAAACTGATTTTATGTACATATGAAGTTCAAGGTATCTTATATCACCCAAATCAGCAGGCCCCTTTAGACTAGGGAAAAAACAACCTTTTTTGTGATAGCTAGCAAAGTATAGATCGCCATCCTGCCACTGTACAGGTGACCTACAACAGAACAATAATCTCTAACTGTGACACCTTCAGTGAACAAAACCAAACAAGTATATGCAAAGCTAATAATGAAGCCAAACCATGACTCCTCGGTTGGTTTAAACAAACATAAAATGGATGGTTGGGTAGATGATAGATAGTATTAAATTAAATTAAATTGAAAAAATAAAAAGTCAACATACGCAAAAGCCATTAATGTGAACTCAATAGGGCCAGAATCTGATTGGGGGAAGAAATTATATGAAATATTACAAGTTTCGGATTATTAATAACGGAGATAAAGGGTTGTGTTGGCTATGCAGTCCACCTTCATCAGACAGCTTTGTTTGATTGAGCACCTTGGGTAAAAATGGAAATTTAATTTAATAAAGCCAGTGGTGGTATAACCCTTACTTCATCACTGTGACAGGAGATCGTCTGTGGTTACCGGGGATGACAGTATGGTGCTGTAAGTGAGCAAAACCCGTAAGATGACTGGAGTGTTTTCCAGACGCCAAGAGTTATGCGTCATCAGACATATTTATGTGTTTGCATTATAAGCACATTTGTTGTATTATTCAATTACACACTGCATGCAGAATTATCAGGCAAGTGCAATTCCCGATGATAATTTTCAGCAAAATTTAGACAGAGTGATAAAGTGAATTCATAGTTATCTTTTTTAATAATTTTTTTTGCTGAATGTAAATTTATTTAGAAAAAATATATACATATTTATAGATAATATAAAAATATAGATATAGATATTAGTCGTGAACAAAAAAATTAAAAATAAAAGCACACTATTATCAGTGTGTAGAATTATTAGACAATCAGGAGGTAAGTGGCTTTTCCTCATTTCACTATCTGCAGACATAATAATTAAAAACTGTTTCAGTTATTCAATCGATATAAATAATGAGAAACTATCAGCTATATACTATATACTATCAGCTTCTATGTAGCCCACCTTGCCAAGTTTAGCATCCGGCATAGCCACCTTTATTCTCAATGAGCAGCATGAGCCGGCTGTCCATTGAACCAGTCAAGTTTTTGATTTGATCATATCCTATAATAGCTAAGGCAGTTAGGACCGACTCTCAGACACTGCTCTGAGGAGTGCACTGCTTGCTACCTTATACTTTAGTAAGGCCCCATAGTTCTCAAAGGGGGTTACGTCAGCCATTGAAGAAGGTCAGATCACATTAAATCACTCTTCAAGCCTTTCTTGCCCAGGCAATTTATGGGATGCTTTGATGCATGGGAAGGGGCATTGTCCTGCATGAATATCAGAAACTTTTGAAAGCTACTGACTGATTCTTGTACCATTGTTTAAAGAAAGTGTCTTCTAGACATTTTCAGTAGATCTGGAGTTCACTTTTATGCCTTCCTCAGGTTGGAAAGGTCTTACAAGTTCATCACTAATACTTGCAACCATTACTCCTCCATCTCCTTACAGGTGCTTGAATAAGGTACCCATCCACTGGCCCATCCACCTGGTCATCTCATATGTCCAGAAAACCCTTATAAAATCAGGTTTAGGTATGTCCGTACCCATTCTCCATGTTTGGGCCTGTGTGCCTTGGTAAATGACGGCCATGAATGCACCTTTGTGACCCTGTGACACTGCACCTATTACCTCTGGAGATTCCATTCCGATTGCAGTTTTGTAAAATGGTTACATTTGCTGCTAGAGGGCTTCTGGAAGCCTCCCATTCAATTTAACACAAATCTTTGGCAGTAAATTTGTGTCTTCTTCCCTCTATATGCTTCTTCTGTCGTCTTTGGCTGTTGGCCACAAAATACATGATTGTACAGTGACCTAATTTTCAAAATTTGGCAGTTTAGATGGTTTTACATCCCTCTGACTGGCACTTTACAATTTCGTGTTTTTTTTTCTCTCACTCATTTTAAGGTCCTTTTTTGGCCCATTTTAATAGTAACAATAAATTGCTTAATAATTCTGTACGGGGAAAATTCCACGGCTTTGTGTTTTACTCCAAACAGGAAACAGTCAAAATACTAAGCGTGCTCTATCCATTCTTAATTGGAGATTCATCTGAACTCAACAAACTGGTGCAATGAGAAGATATAAGTGCAATACACTCTTGCCTAGTAATTCCACAGGCAGCGTACAAGGTGCCTCTGTATCACATGGGCAAGCTTAGCCAGTGGCACAGGAGAGGACAGCTACAGCAGTCCCTGCAACCAGGATAAATAAGAGCCATGTCATGCTGTCTCACATCATCTGCTCTGTAGGATTAACCTGTGGCATCTTATAAACAGATGAAACTACAAGTAGGTCATCTTTCGAGTCAGTCATCTTCAATATATAATTTAATCTTTTTTTTATGTAACCACATAAAAACGCAGGTGGTACATAAACACTCCTGCTGGCCTGGATCTTGGTCCTGCATCCCTCTGACCCCACAGTCTGATTCCCACCCACATATACACTCCTAGCAATAATATTCTAATAACAAAATCAAATAACAGCAATCTGTTATTTATTTCTTGATTTTTTTCCTTGTTCATGAAATTAGAACAATAATCCAATAGTCCAATAATTCAATTTCTTTTTAGTTTCCCTGCTCCACAGCACGCCAGGGGGTCGGAGTGGGAGTGAATTGTAGCACACATTTCATTTGAAGAGCATGCTGTCAGCCTCTGTCTGCTTGTAGCATTTGTTTTAAAGGCTAGCTAACATGTTTGCTGGAGACCACTATTTGCCTGAGACTACCCACAGCTTGCCATGTGCCCGATCTACAGTGGAGGGGTCTGGATGTTTTAGCCCCCATCCAGAACACAGGCCAGTCATTATACTCCAACACAAACGTTTAATAGGCTGCAGCACGCATCGGTTAGAGCAATGCGTTAAACAGTCACGTTTAAAATTCTAGATCTCCATATCGAAAGTGACAGCTCTATACAAATCAAATACAATTTGTTTATATTCCATTCTGCACCTATCATTCTAGCTATAATAAGCAGGATCATAAGTTTGACTAAGGACAGAACCTCGCCATATCTCGCAAATTAGGAACCAGAAGTCATTTCTGAAATCCTACAATGTGGGAAAATGAAATAAGTGTAATGATATTTTCTGCGCGATAAGTCGTGACTTATTGACAAATGCGGACAGAAAATTTTGAAATTGAATTTTACTCAGAACCTTCTTCACACTGTTATTAAAGATAGCATTTCTGCAAGGTGAGAAAAAATAATAATAAAACTTTTGAATACCTTCTCTGTTTTGAGTATGTTTTGTTTATTGAGACACCACCAGAGAGATCTCAAACCTTTTTCATTGCCATTGGTTCCTCAGTTCCTCAGGATGTCATTGTTGCAGACACTGCATGGACAGTATTACTCTTTACCAATTATACAAGCAAAATAAATGAAGCATTAGTCTCTGCCTTGGTAAATGTGGTTCACAATATTCGGTTTTGTTAATGGCTATGACTTCATTCACTGGCCTTTTGCAGCACTTATTATTAATCTTGATGTTGGACAGTCGTATCAAATCATAATCACACAAATAAACAAATTCTGCCTCAAGAAGTAAAAGATTGAGAGCTAAGAGTCCCAGGTGCTTCCTGTGTAGCGTTATTTAAAAGAGCAAAAAGACCATCCATCCAACTTCAATCACTTATCCTGCTCAGGGTCATTGGGAAATAGTAAAAACATTTGAATAAATTTTGATGGCATTTGTTTAAAAAACAAAGAAAATCCGGCAACACTTTACATAAAAGTCATCGTACTTCATTACACATACCTTTGTAATACATTATAATGTATTCATAAAGTACTATACACCCAACTATAGCCATTTATAAAAAGGAATTGCATATAATTAGGTGCATTATGCATTATGAATGCTCTATAAAGGTCTCATCAACACCTTCATAATGCAGCATAAAGTATTCTTAATTCTTACACTGACGATTATAATGCATTACGAAGGTATTTATAGTGCATTATAGATCGTCATAGAGCATTCGTAACACATGAGAAAAGTGGCTATGTATTATGAGTGTTTATACATTTTTATAACCATATTTATAATACTTTATTAATGTGTTACAATGAATTATAAGAACAGTTATTAGGCTTTATGAATATGTGCTTCATAGAAAGTGTTACAGAAAATCCTTTCACTTGAGCCTTGATCCACATGATTAGGTTCCCTTTCCTATCAGGTTCCCCTAAAATGGGAAGCTATTTCTGGTAGGAATTTGGAGTCTAAAGGGTTAAACAATGTGGTCATGTGACCACTTTCACAATCAGTGGCAATGCATCATATGATGAAGGGGATATGGAATAACCCCATAAGTGTCCTAGGCCTGTCTAAGCATGCCCTTCCTGGAAACGAGACTCACCTCACCTCAGAACTCACCTCAGCACAGCCCTTCTGCTTTGAGGGAGACGGAGATCTATCATGCAGCAGTCCTTCTCTTCCCACCAGCCTTTAACTTGTTAATCACATAGAGTATGAAGCATGAAATGAAAGGATGTCCTCTAGAGCAGATCCGGCTGAGCCAAAGAAGGAATTTTCTATCGGCAAAAAAGGCCATTTTATGAGACCAGTCAAATTATCCCTAAATAACATTATCAAGTAAAGATTTAAAAAAACACCCACAATAAATAAAACACCTGTTTAACAGAAAGATTTAACAGACTGACAAATATGACAAACACTAATTGTACTGATTTATACAAAGCATTCTGTGTAACTACTCTGTTAGTCAACTTTAAACCACCAAAAAGACTTAGTCAAAAGGATGTGGCTTATGGCACATCAAAAGTCACAACAATATGGTTGTGTGGCGGTCGCACACCCCTGTCACTCACAAAGCCATATTAAGATAACAAAACAGCTTTCCTCAGCTTTTTAATTGTTGTATTCAGTGAACTGTAAATAATCAGAATTTGTAATGAACATTCTCTGTTTACCTACAATAAATAAACACTAATTATCCAGGACCTACAGTGTATTTCTAGATAAAGTATTTAAATGTCAAAAGTATGGTGAGAACTTACTAATATTAACTTGCTAATACAGAAGATAATGGGGAAACCATTAACTCCAGACTTCCTGAGAAAAGCTCATGGGAATAATTTAACATTCTATAATCCATATGTACTTTTCAAACAGACTTTATTGCACGGATTATCGGGATTATTTCGCTGTAATTCTCTTCCTCGACAAAAATGCAAAATAATGTATCACAAACAGAAGCATGGTAACTGTTGTGTGGGGTTTTCAGTGCTTTATAACCTGTAGGTCATAAAGTTAGGTCTTGCATAATGGTTGCAAAAGTCTGCATGAGCTGTGAACTGACCGATCTGATTATTGCCCTACAATTCATCAAAGAATGTGCAACACAGCAAAAATCTTTTATCATTAAGTTTAAAGAAAAGAAGCTTCCCAGAGGTACTCTTCATCACTGTAAAAGACTTTCAAGGTTGAAAATAATTTTCTTCCAAGTAGTACTCATTTTCTGCTGTTACTTTCAAATTTTTTGGAGGTAAAGTGAACATGCAGGAATCATATATATAACATTACAAATTTATGAATGATAAATGTTTGCCTCTCCAAAGGAATGTATATCACTTGTAAACGTGCTGTATACTTGAAGATGAGATCTAATTTCCAAAGCAGGTGCATAATGCATTTCATGTTAATTTAGTCAATTACAAAGCAATCCCAGGAAATAATATACAGGAAATAAAATAAGCTCCTTAAACTGGAGGCTTAAACTGCTGTACATGATAGACAACAATCAAATTCTTAGTGGAACTTCTAGTATAATAACAAGCACATTTTCAAGTATTTGAAATCACAACCATGGATGATGCTTCTGTTCCACACCCATAAGACCCCTCCTTATGTGTTTAATGTTTCCTAAAAAAATTTTAATCAAGCAACAGTATTCTGATTTCGCTAAATGGTCAGACATCACTACTCTCCTGTCTTTGTGTTCATATATTATACAATATTTATGTCAGCACATCAACTGAACAATTTAATTATGTTAGTGATTCAAGTGATTGCTTATTAACTCATCATTATTTATTTAATAATTGTAAATCACATACTTGGGTATATCGGTATAATAGTATGTAGAAATATTTTAACGATATAAAAAAGAAGGCTAAACCATTTAATACATATGCAAGGTATTTTCACAGGCGTGCCTTTTGACTGGCAGACCTGTTGACCTAATCCTGCCCACTGCTGCTGTGATTGGTTGCAGGCTTATCTCCTCCCTCACCTAAAACATAGATGAGGGATAAAGTCCCGCCCCTGACTGACAGCCATAGCAGGGGGCAAAGCAGGCCCATATCAGACCAATCAAATCTCATTTCCAAAAAAAGCATTGCGCCTCTGCTCCTCTTTGGTGCAGAAACAGACAGCTAATAAGGCAAGTTGTTTTATGTTTGTACGTGAGTGTTATCACTGCTCTCCATTAAAAAAATCTGCAGCTAATTTGTTAAAGCCTAAATTATTCTGGTGCTTCTGGAGGTGCGTTTGGCCATTCATCTCCTTAAACGCATTTACCTACATCCTCAAAACACATCCTTCAGGTGCAACAGGATATTTATGGGGGACCGCTTGCAAGAAATTTCCATTTTTCAGGTTATACATCTTAAATGAAGTTTATACACCGTCTGAAGAAGCCTGGACTTAACTGATTCTCTGAGAAAGATTAAAGCAAATAAATGTCTGGCTTTGCTGATAATTTTTCACTTTAACGAGCTGGTAGGGCATTCCGATGAATAAAGGGAAAATGCCTGTAATAGACTACGCTCTTCTAAGTGATCTGAGAGCATGAGGAAAAGATGATAAAGTATTTCACTGCAAACACCTTGACAATCCTAATCCACTGCTGGGTGTCATGTTAATAGAAATTTACAACCCAGCTAGCTGCTTATTGACAAAAAAACGCCAGTTCTCAGCAGTCACAGTAATAAGGTCAGCATGCAGTACATGCATTTATCACAACAAAGCTTCCTAAAAAAAATAGCCCTGCTTGGTCCTTTGGGTGTTTAATGAAAAAATAAGACCTAATGCTATCATATTCTGTCACATCAGACTGTGGGTCCTAAGCCAGATATTCTTTTATTTTTGTGTTTTTGGGGGGAAATATGATACAGGTAATTGCTTCTGCAGGTTTCAAAAGCTTCCTTGTAGTGGTGACTACTGCATGAGAATACCACTACGCTTCCATTTTAAACACAAACCTAAGCATTCGCCGTTCCTATTTGCATATCTCTCAGTTTCCTCTGTGGTGTGAAAAGCCGCAAAGTGATACAATCAGTCTGTTTCTGCCATAGCTTACTGGCGTCATGCTGTCATGTAGTACAGGCCATTGTTATGGAGATTCATCAAGGTGAAGGAGACTGGGACATGACAAAGGGGAAATGTTTTTGGTTCCCGCTCCTCTGTGCTGCCAGGTGTTTGCAGTGATGACTCAGGCCAAAGAGGGGTAGCCCACGGTGTGCATGTGCCAGCCAGCTGGCACTGACTCTGGAGCAGCACGTGAAGAGATCTGACTACTGCTGATTCTGGGGGCGGCTCTCTGACTGAGTGCTGAAGAAACGTGGGCACGACCTGAGATGCCCTCCACACGAGGGAACAGGCTGACCTACAGGGAGGAAGCCCTAGACGTGCCCTGTTTGCAACAATATTCTAATTTCCTTACCGAGATCAAGGGAACCAGGCGTCCGATTGACAGATCAATATCTCAAAGGTAAAAACACAGCTTTCCCCGAAATTAGCACAGAGGGCCCAGTTCCAGTATGTCTATAGGTTCAAACACTTATGTTAAATTCATTCTATATATTATTTTGAAATGGCACAAATATGTTATTACTTGCACATCTCACAACAGTAAATTCAGTTCATATAACAGTTGAAGAGGTAAACATGAAATAAAGCATTGAGAACATCTGATAGGGAACAGTCCTGCTGAGAGATATGCACACAGCAAGCAGGCTCGGTAAATGCGCTGGTTCAACTGATAACAGAAACAGTCATTCATCCAGGGTTTGGGCAGATAGGAAAAGGGATAAAACTATCACAGAAAAGTTAAATATTTATTCAGTATTTACTCAGATATACAGATTAAATGCCAACATCAGACTGGACAACTTTTGGATTTTAGACTGTTGACTGAAGATATATAAAAGACCGCCAGAAAACGTACGATGGTTGTACAGTGCTCTGAGTGAACGTTTGTATTAAAAAAACAATGTGAGCAGTCCAGTGTATAGGATGTGCCTTTCAGAGAGTAATGTCGATGTCCTCCATTTTCCACTATACTTCAAAAGTACGATGTTTTTTTGTTTGAAAGAAAACTTTTGAATGGAGTTTTTAAAAGGATGATGGAACTTAGACATTTGTTGAATTTGTATTGTATTGTATGTCAGTTTAAAATTACGCATTTAACATGAGTGATATGATATAATAACAACAACAACAATAATAGTGAAGATGATAATTATGATAATAATGATTATAACAATAATAATAATGATAATAATTAGTTTTTTTATTTGCACAAATGTAATGGAAAGTATTTACCATCATTACTCTAAGTAAGACTTCCCTATCCTCAAAGCTATTGTAGTTTTAAGCCAAAACTCTATAGTATTATCCTAAAGAAATAAAGAATAAAAAAATGAATATGCTCAAAGAGGTCCTAAAGCATGGTGCTTAATTAACATAGGAATCTAAGATCAGGTTATTACAGTGAATTAATCCTTCACTGTCAAAGGCCTGTCGAAAAAGGAATACCCGTAAGATTGTAGCTCATAGTCACACTGCGGCACAATCACAACGCATTAAAGACCTGGAACAGAGGATGCTTAAATTGCTGTTAAAATGAATCAAAAGCTCTTCATTGACCTAAACAGACAGATAATTTGACCTGGAGGAGAAAGTCTCCTGGAATATACCACATCAGTGTTTGAATATTGGTGTCCATGTTTTATGTCTTAAAGTGAATTTGAAAAAAAAGCATTAAATAAATAAAACAATACAAGTTAGAATCAGTGTACCACACAGTGAAGTGAGTCATATACTTCGCATAAGGTTTCTGGGATGTATACAAATAGTCGTTTACATTAAGGATGGATAAGATGTTAGCAGTGTGAGCAGTGTGACTAATAACATGTGCCTTAGCAACCACAGTTCATCAGATATCCAGATGTTCATCAGCTAATCACACTCTGCATTTACACTGAGCGGGACCTCGATCATTATTTTACAGTCCAAGTTACCATTGAAAAAATTATGGAAACTTGTACGTTAATTTAGCAGACACTTTTGTCAAAAGTGACAAAGAAGTGAGGATCAAAGTAGGGTCAGATAGTATCCTCAATGGCCTTGCGTTCAACAGGGATATGGCAACTCTGTTAACCATGGGGTTTGAACCAGCAACCTTCTGATCTCATTCAAGATTCAAGATTCTTTAATTGTCACATGCATAGTTTATACAAAGTACAACACGCAATGACATGCATCCTGAACCGCTCTTTTGTAGACTGTGCAATTTAAAAAAAGATATAAATAGAAAATAAAAACATCCAATTGTGCTAAAGTTGAAGTGCAAGAAGGTACGTTCAAAATGAACGGCAACACGGACATGAAAAAAAGTGACCAGTGTAACAGTGCAGGTATGGTGAGGGATAGAAGGGGACAATGGACATCAGGGTGGGAGGTGCAATGGCATGTCCAGGTTCAGAAACCTTATGGCCTGGGGGTAGAAACTCCTCCACTCATGCTAAACTGGAGAAACACAGACACGAAATTACATTGCAATAAGGAGATTTAGAATTAAGCAACTGGCGGAAGACCTGTAATGCCCTGTGACTCAGATTTTCATAACTAAGCCCAATCTGCTTTAAACAAGAAAAGGCTAAATAAAACAAACGGCTAAATCTGCTACCTTCACTTTTAAGAAATGAAAGAGCCATTGAACTGCACTTTGATGTAAGCTATGTGACTTCATTATATCAAAACACGTAACTTCAGCCTTTTCTTGATGCTGATTAGATGACAGGTTGGTGTTGGCCACTCCCACAACACTGCCATAGCAGGATTGGTTGGTGCACGAGAATGCATGCACGCACACAGCGGCACGGCTGTCGGTAATCTTGGTTCATGCCAAGTTTTTATTTTTATGCTATTTTCAGTCTAGTTTTAGTTCATTTTCAATAATGCTTTATTAGTTTTAATTTTTTTAACATATATCTACTTAGTTTTCAGGTTTTTTTATATTTTCGTTTCAGGTCAAGTTTCAGTAATATTACTTCTGGTGATAGCCTGAAAGCTGTAGGGCTATTTTAAGAGTCCTACATGAATACACAGTGCAAACTATGTCCTCAAAATGGACAAAACATATTTGGTCATTAAGGATAAACAAAGCAATACTTTAGATAAATATTATTAAAATGCAGCAACAGATCAAACTTAATGTTAACTTTTGCCTTATTTCAGTCTTGGAAACAACATTAGTAGTTTTATTTTAGTTATTTTATTATATTTTATTTCACTTTATGGTTCATGATTTCTTATACTTTTAATTTACATTAATGATAATAAACCTGGTCCACGCTTTTGCATTCATAGGCTAGGCATTACTGATTCTACTTACACTAATTTTTGAATACTCATTACTGATATTTTCTTAGTCCCTACTGCCCGGTACTTCTTTGTTCCTAGTGAAAGTTTTATTCATATCCTTTAACACAATGGATATTAACTGGAAAATCTGAGTGTGCTCTCACATTTTTCATTAACATCTGTCATTAAAAAAAAAAACAGAGAAGGTTAACGAAGGGCACTTTTATGTGGCTTCTTCTGGTTAAAACCAGATTTGAGTGGTTTGGCACTGACAGTTTAATTACAGCTATACCAGGAAATATTTTTAAATAAAGTAAAGACTGACAAATCAGTATACATTGGCTTGTGTACGTTTTATTCCAAATCCCGGATATCTGGCAATTATAGATGAGGGAACTAGCGTTTAAGCTGATACAGTAAATTAGTAATTTCCTGAGGTTTAAAAAATCGTTACTATTACTGCGTGATGTTTGCACTGAATACAGACAGAAATAAAAAAAAAGATTGATCAGTGCCAGAAGTCCCTGCTGATTGGTACAAAAAATAACCACAACAGCCAATCATTTGCTCTTCACAGTCTTCCATATCCATCTGCCTCTGCAACTGTAGAAGATACTCCCTGCAAGGGAGTCAGATTTCTGTAACACAAGGCCACTGATTAAAGGCATAAATATCATGAGTAAGCTCAAAGGAACTGATAGAAGAAATTAGTATTTGGAGGGGGGGGTGACAGTTATAGTTACATGTGCACTGATCACTCTAGTTAAATATGGCATGAACTGCTATCTTCTAATCACATGTAGCAGTAATAAAACTGGGTTGATGATGATTTGTTACTTGACAAAATTGCAAACCATGATTTGGAATAGCAGGTATTTGACTTCAGATCTAAATAAAATATGGGGTCATATATGTGTACCGGAGACATTGGTTTTATATGTAGACATTTCCTTTGCTAACAGATGCTCAATCACTTCTAAAGACAAAATATTCTCTCATTTTGATTGGCACTGACTGTATCCAAGTTTGGGATTATGTATCCATAATGCACTCGTAAAATTAAAATATTAAACCTGGTCTTGTGGTGTATTTTTAGTAATAAATCATCAGCTTTTTCTCTCTGGGGTTGTACTAAATTATTTACCTGAATAATTCATAAAAAGTATGACATTGAATTGTTCTGTTGAATTGATATGGCAATGGTAAATACTGATACATTTTCTTGTAGTCAAATGTCTCACCTACAGATATTTTTATGTGGCTAACGGTATGATCCTGTATGGAACAGATTCTTAACACTTAAGTATGCTTTTAAAGAGTTCCATAAATAATATTTAGCAATATTTAGCACCTATGATTACATGGAACATAATAAGCTTTCGTAATGCATTACAAATTATTAATAAAAAGGTATAACATCATATTCATGTTTATTATGTATTATGAATTCTTTATGAAGCTATCATCTATAATGCACTACTGATACCTTCATAATGAAGTAAAAAGCATTTTTAATTCCTATACTGACCATTATAATGCATTATGAAGGTATGTATAGAGTGTTATAGATGAAAGCAATATTGGAGCTTATTAAGTATTATAATGAACACTATAATACCTTATGACTGACAATTGAAGATTCTGCAATGAATTCTATGAATTCTATGAATTCTTATACTAGGCATTACAACTCATCATGAAGGTATGTTGTGTGTGTGTGTGTGTGTGTGTGTGTGTGTGTGTATACATACATCTGCTTAAGATAATAATACATAAGTAGGGTGAGTGTAACTGACCCATCGTAGGAACAGCTTGGGAGAATAAAGACAGAAATGACCACAATTATCATCATGCTTCAATTGCACAGTAATCTTCCTCTCCTCGCTCCGCTCAGCTGCATGAGGGAGAAAGCCAAATGCTCACTTATTTGCATGTTTCATGAAGGAAAACATTAGGCCACTGAAAATAATGGCAAGAGCGTCGGTCGGCTCGTGTCCCACGTGGTTTGTCATGACAAGGTATGCGATCCACCAGAATATGTATAATTATGCTGTGCGGTTTGTGCTAAATAGATCATCGTGTTTATAATCCCCCCCCCCCCCACCCCAACCCCCGAGTTGCAGTAAGCAGCCTCCAAGCTAGCCCTCCGTGTTATTTGAAGTATAAATACGAGATACAGGAATAGCCAGAAGAATCTAAGTTATCTCGGAATGTGTGCCATGGAGGGGATTACAAAGAGTAATTTATACACAAAGTCTTCTTAAGGAAATGCTTTTAAGTACAGGACAGAAACACAACTGCCTGCCATTTTACTCTCAGGAAATGGAGCAGATTAATTAAAGGATATGTAACAGCTTTCTGTAGCTGCCGGATGGGCAATGGCAGCCATAGAGGCTGTTTTAGTAATAACAAAATGCAAAATAGCAGTAGCACAGTATTTTTTTGTGCAATCTACAATTAATTAATACTGATACTAGGAATGAAATGTCAGTCTTTATTTGGTGTGACGAGACTGACACGTCTTCCTATTTCTGTCTGGTGCTGACGATTACAGCGCGGCCCAAGTAAACTTTATATGCTTCTGCTCGCACTGTTTGCTTTAAGATGATGTATCTCCATTGCTCCTCATCTGAACGCCGTGACAAGAGCTGAATGAGGGGGAAGTGTGTCAGCTAGTGACGGCTTTGTAATGACAGGAAGGAAACAGGTGCCCACTTTGTTCCCGAATCCTTCATCTTCCGAACCCCATCACTTTCCGCGGCTTTCAGCACGTTTCTAATTCAGATACAGTCTTCTGTTGTTGGCAGGGCCTTTTGGAGAAATAACAGAAAGGCGTGCGGGAGTTAGAAATGTGCTGAGGATAGCAGGGAACAGGTAAGACTTTGATAAGAAATGAATCAAGAAGAGCAGAGGAACTAAACACCAAGGTCGTGGTATAGGTTTCCGTTTGAATTTTAAATGTTAGGCGCCCTAAGTATTCTATTCTCCAGCCTAACTGGGCTTGATGGCAATGCCATTGCTTAGCTATAAATTAGAACTTAACAAGTACAAGGAATCTAGCACACAATGTTAAATATACATATATAGTTCTTTTTATAGAGAGGACTGGTTAAAATACAACCAAGATGTTTTGTACTTGGTAAATTCAGGAATATTGTGAATTATTTCTATGTGTTTGATGTTCAGAAAGTACACAGTCCTTTGATGAGATAAGGGAATTTCATTGTAATGCTGGCATGTCACCCCACTCCCGCATTGTGAGCTGTGCTTCCTGGGATCAGATCCAGGCTTCCTCCAACCCTGCATTTGATAAGAGGTTGTGAAAAATGGATGGATCGAACAAAAGGTAATAAAACATTTCAAAAACCGAAATACCTCGATTAGTATTCCGTCCCCTGAGTCAAATAATGGAACAACCTTTGAGTCTTCTGGGGCACGTTGCGGAGATATGGATTTGCTGATCCCGGAAGATTTGCACATCTGCAAAATTAGCCAATTCTTCTTGGCAGAACTGTTTGAGCTTCGTTAAATTGGATGAATACCACTGGTGGTCGGCACTCTTCAGAGCACCAGATGAAAACGGGGAAGCAATATTCAGTCCTGCAGTCACACTCCTCCTTAACATCAGCTTAATATTCTCCCACAGGAGAGATGAAGCAAGAGCTTAAGAGAAAATATAGGAACACAGTTTAACTGCATCGTATACTCAAGAAGACCCAGGACTTCTCAAGCGTTTAGAAACAAATACTAGTACCTTTGAGATATGTCTGTGACTCACTGTATTTATATAAGGGAGGTCTGTTTGAAGAAACATTAAGCTATTGGGTATTGGGCATAAACTACTAATAAAATAGTACTTTACATTCAATGCTATTATACACGTATTCTGCAGGGAAGTGATCTACTCTATATTGCCAAATGTATAGGGATGCCTGCCTTTACACACACATGATATTTAATGATGCCCCATTCTTAATACATAGGCTTTAATATGGAGTTGACCCACCCTTTGCAGCTATAACAGCTTCAGCTCTTCTGGGAAGGCTTTCCACAAGGTTTCGGGGTGTGTTTATGGGAATTTTTGACCGTTCTTATAGGACAGCATTTGTGAGGTCAGGCACTGATGTTGGATGAGGAGGCCTGGCTCACAGTCTCCGCTCTAATTCATCCCAAAAGTGTTCTATCGGGTTGAGGTCAGGGCTCTGTGCAGGCCAGTCAAGTTCCTCCACACCAAACTCACTCATCCATGTCATTATAGACCTTGCTTTGTGCACTACTGCGCTGTCATTTTGGAACAGGAAGGGGCCATCCCCAAACTGTTCCCACAAAGTTGGGAGTGTGAAATTGTCCAAAATGGATTCATATGCTGAAGCATTAAGAATTCCTTTCACTGGAACTTAGGGGCCAACCCCTAAAAAACAACCCTACACCATAATCCCCCCTCCACCAAACTTCACACTTGGCACAATGCAGTCAGGCAAGTATCGTTTTTCTGCTAACTGCCAAATCCAGACTCGTCCATCGGATTGCCAGACAGAGAAGCATGATTCATCACTCCAGAGGACATATCCTCACTGTTCTAGAGTCCAGTGGTGATGTGCTTTACACCACTCCATCCAACAACCTACCACTTCCTGGCTGAGTTGCTGTTGTTCCCAATTGCTTTTACTTTGTTATAACACCACTAACAGCTGATTGTGGAATATTTAGTAGTGAGGAAATTTTACGAATGGACTTATTGCACAGGTAGCATCCTATCATCCTGTCACGGTACCACGCTTTGGATTCACTGAGCTCCTGAGAGTGACCCATTCTAGTCTGCATGCCTAGGTGCTTGATTTTATACACCTGTGGCCATGGAAGTGATTGGAAAACCTGAATTCAATAAAATAGAGGGGTGTCCCAGTACTTTTGGCAATATACTCTATCTATCTATCTATCTATATTACAGTCTGTTTATCTATTATACAGCTTACAGTGGTAGCAAATATACCACATTACTTTCACTAGCCTTTGTTAAATTTATTTTGGAAGTACATTGTTATGCTACAATAAGGAATATGAATATGAATATGCTAGTTTTAGGAATAGAGGAATTTTAAAGTAAGTAAACATTATACACGGGGAAGCTACAACCTGCATAAGAAATGAAAGGCAAATGATAGCAGACCAAATCACCAAAAATAAACAGAGATATATTACATTAATAAAAACACGTACAGGTCATTAATGCAACCTTTTCAGTGCCCCTGGCATTGTATGGTGAGTACTTGGCATTACAAAAATAAAAATGTCTGATAAGTATAAGGACACAAGAATAAATTGCAAGAATGCTAGAATTTTAAAAAATGCAGTGCTGCACATACACATATGTATATTATATATATCTCTGCCAGATGCATACACGAAAATATAAAGTGCAGCTGAGAGACCATCATTTTATAATTAAGGGACCTGAAATCACTATGCCACCAGTAATATGTGATGGTCTAGCCAAGGGATAGATCTACATCAGTAGTGCACATCAGTAGCCTGTAATGAATTTTTATATGTAGAATCTTTTATCCAAAGCAGCATACATTTTGTGAAAGCAGGGTCAGACAATCGCATGGAGCAATTGGGGGTTAAAGGCCTTGCCCAAGGACCCAACAGTGACATCACACTGCCGGTCATGGGGCAGCGACTGTTCAATCACAGGCATGGCAGACAGACGCGCCCTAACCTGCTGAGCCACATCCCCGCCTTCTGTGTCTTACACTTATTACACGGTCTCAAAAGATCTGAGCCAAAATCATTTAATTACACTGAATGCAGCAATCATCTCTACTCCATCTAAATAGGAACAAAAATTCAATAGCTTCACTACACAATCGCTAAATAATGTCAAGAGAGCTAAAGAACAGGCATATACAAGCAGATATATTTAGTGAACATTTGTGAAATAACTTTTCAGTAAATAATATACCTAAACAGCCAGTAGCAATACTCCTGTTTTATTTACAACCGTATTGGATTGGTTTAATAAATCATTTACTTTTTAATTACTATGCTTTCCCCAATACTTAAGAAAAAAGGGTCGCAAAGAGGTGGTTCTTTTTCCTACTCCTTAATTTCCTATGAGATGCGCCTTTAAATATTTCTGATTCAATATGCACGCTGTTACCTGCATAAATTTGCAGCATTGTTTAGCAGTGTGCTTCTGCGGATATGTGACGCTAAGCTCACCATATCTCATGCTGCTGTCTGTTCAAACACCTCAGTTCTTCATCAGACTAACCATACGGGCACCGTCCTCTCACTGCAGTGTCCTAAGCCTACCTGGCCACCTTGTCTGAGTGACCACCTCCACTGCCCGTTCCTTATGAGTAACCACCTCCACTGCCCGTTCCTTATGAGTAACCACCTCCACTGCCCGTTCCTTATGAGTAACCACCTCCAATGCCCGTTCCTTATGAGTGACCACCTCCAATGCCCGTTCCTTATGAGTGACCACCTCCACTGCCCGTTCCTTATGAGTGACCACCTCCAATGCCCGTTCCTTATGAGTGACCACCTCCACTGCCCGTTCCTTATGAG
>JAODKN010000002.1:21518133-21540384 GCA_026774425.1 Petrocephalus zakoni
CGTTCCTTATGAGTGACCACCTCCACTGCCCGTTCCTTATGAGTAACCACCTCCACTGCCCGTTCCTTATGAGTGACCACCTCCACTGCCCGTTCCTTATGAGTGACCACCTCCACTGCCCGTTCCTTATGAGGAACCACCTCCACTGCCTGTTCCTTATGAGTAACCACCTCCACTGCTCGTTCCTTATGAGGGACCACCTCCACTGCCTGTTCCTTATGAGTAACCACCTCCACTGCTCGTTCCTTATGAGTGACCACCTCCACTGCCCGTTCCTTATGAGTAACCACCTCCAATGCCCGTTCCTTATGAGTGACCACCTCCACTGCCCGTTCCTTATGAGTAACCACCTCCACTGCCCGTTCCTTATGAGTGACCACCTCCACTGCCCGTTCCTTATGAGTGACCACCTCCACTGCCCGTTCCTTATGAGTGACCACCTCCACTGCCTGTTCCTTATGAGTGACCACCTCCATTGCCTGTTCCTTATGCAGTCGCATAACAGAGAACCGCTTAGCGGCTCCCCAGATGACAAATGAGGTCTATCCCTCAGCCCAGGGCCAGTTTGTACTCTATTAGAGCAAAGGCGTCCAGGGCTGAGCTAAGGTGATTAATGTACTTACAAAAGTGCAATTTTTTCAAGTTTAACTTTAAAGTCACTTTTTAACAAAGGAGATTTAAAAGCTAATATTGTTGATTAGTAACAAGCTTCTAAAAAACGTAAATTTGCATTCGTTAAAAACAAGTAACTTTGGCCAGCTGTTCAACTTCCCATTGTTACAACATATAATTATAAACCCTAATTTTACAAAAATAATTACCTTAGAAATGAAGCATTGGGGCTGCGATCTGTTATCTTCTGCCTTGCATTTGTGGAAGTATTATGTTTTAAAACAATAAAATCTACATAAACACACGCCCTGGAGTGCTGAGTGCTCTGTGACGATCACCAAGTTGCAGCACAGTAATGTTCATAATCCATTATGCAGCTCTCTCCAAAAGCTCGATCAAATTTCTCTAGTCTGAATTCTGCTATATTGCTAGAAAGTGGACGCTCCTGTCCTAAGGTGATTCAGTTACAGGGATTATGTTTGTCCCAGAGACACCTTTATTCACATTGTATAGGTCTATGGCTGCCTCAAGGTCAATGTTATGATGCTAAGTACAATACATCATAATAAAAATGAGGTATTTGCCAAAAAATTGCCCATTTTCCAGATTGTATCAATCTTTTGCTACAGTGGGTCCAAGGACAAATTAACAAATAAAGTGTTTTTTAACTCTGGTGAAGCAATTCCTCATAATTCAGCAAGGTTTGGTGGACTAACTGTAATATTCCAAGCTCTTATTCCAAAATACCATTGTTCATTGCAAGGTAAAAGAAACATAGTTTCATTTTCAAATCAGAATTTATTGATCAGTACGTGGTCAGTTACATCTTTCTAAAACATCAGAAAATGTTTTCGTTGTTCCTAATAATAAATAATAAATAATAATTCTCAGGCAAATTCACAAACATATAGCCTCAAGCTTCTCACACTGACTATAGAGATGATTTTAATAAGGTTGCTTTATTAAAACAAGCAGCAACAAAAAGCGAAAGTTATTTAGCTGATAAACATCTATTCTGTAATGTTTTTCATCGCTGGCAATTTCACCAATGACTGCCAGGCCAAACATTTTACATGAGGGATTGAAATGATATTTTAAGGTGATTATATTTCTTTGTTTGGCCAAGAGTGAGAAGACTAGGTTTGGCCAAATACAAGCAGAATACAAAGCTATGGTTCCCCTGCGGCGTTTGGCCACAAATCACTCCCTGATATTTACAGGGATGCATGTTGGAAAGGAAGCCGGCAAATAATAATGACGCAGCACAATGCTATCGCAACATATGGGACCTACAGCATATAGAACAATGTATCTCTTAGACATGTCACAGGGCAGCGGTGACATGAGAAGGAAGGTGACGGGTTATAGCAAAAGGCTGCTCACGTCTAACATGCGCTAACATTAAACTGTGCCAATGCAATGTAAACATATGCCACATGTATGTATGTATGTTCACGATCACACTTGGGGACAACCTGAATGAAATGCTTATTGATCACAATGAGGACGCCAACAAGCCGAAACAAAAAAATTGCTAATTAACTAATTGCTAATGAATTGCTAATTGCTAATTAACAATATTATAACATATTAGTAAAGAATCCATTTTAATATTTTCATTCAATAGGGCTGGCCTTATGCATCATTTGATAAATAAAATGTTCGTCTTCTTTTAAATGATGACATTTATTTAAAAATTATATGAAAATCTTTCTCACATCGCATCCTTTCACAATGTGTTGCGAATGTTCCCATTGCAAAGTTGCAATATACATCTCCCCCATCATTCCATAACTTTGGAATGATTAGAGTATATATTGCACAACAGGTCTGCACCGTGGGGGCCACTATCGGTTTGAGCTGACGACAACGATAAGAGACAGCTAAGAGCGACTCAGACCAACCTTATGAAAGTATGACTAACTGAAGGTATACTTAACTAAGGACATTTTGGAAACCATGTTGAAGCATTAACGTACAACTTAAGGTAGAACTTACGAATGATATAGCGTTAAGAAGGCTTCGGGAAACGCACCTTCGGACTGTTTAACCCTACGGCAAATTAAAGCCAGTGACAGAAAGAGGTCAGTGGGGATCAACAGTGGGCTGGATGTAGGGAACAGCACAGCTAGTCTAGGCCATTGGCTGTTCCATATGTCCACCAGCATCACAGCAGTTAGATGTGTGCTGTACACCCTGAATCATACGTAAGTATTTTTTTATTTTTAGAAAAACAGTACTATCTGTCATTTGATCTTGGTACTATCGTTTAATCTGGCAAGAAAAATCTATCCATCGGTTCCTAAACCAATTCAGAAAGAAGGGCAACAGTTACTGTTGTCAGGTTCTCCTCTGGCTGTGTGTAAATGGTAGTGTTTGTATAGGTCATGCTGGAAGGAGCATATAAGACTTTTCTAAGGATCTGGCATTAACACCAAGGTCTATCCACTGATGCCAAGGTCATGTAATGCCATTCTGAAAGGTTACCTTTTTGGAAAAGGTCAGATTCATCCAACTCCCCTCCCTCTGACTGTATCATTGCAGTTTAATAGACAGGCATATGGGCCTTGACCGTTTGTATCTGAAGTGTGAATCTGAATAATTTTTTTTTCTTTTGGTGATACCTGAAATATCACAAGAGACATTTCTGGATGCAGCATATGTTCTCATTAAAAACAAGCATCCCTTGGAAAATAATCAGTCAACAGGTCAGTGACCAAGTGGTAAATATAAATTAGGTAACTTTCTAGAATTTTAAACTTGTTCAAAATACAACTTCAAGAAAATTTTACCTAACAAATCTGTATTCGGGTAATCACAATTTTTTAAATAATTTTTTTTCCAATTCTGGTTTTCATATAAAAGCATCCAAAATAAATAAAAATAGAGCAATGCTAAACTTATGAGCAAGAAAGTCCCTGTTGAAAAAAAGTACTGATGCCCAGCCAAAATCTGTGACTGACTCCCCAAGTCAGGCCATGAAGCCTATTGAGGTTAAAAACCACATAATTTTAGTACCGGTGAAGTGAACAAGGCCAGCTTAAGAAACAATGACGATTTATTTTGGTGTGCTGTCCTCTGTGACACAGGGATGTAGGGTTTCTTAAATATGATCTTTAGCAAGTCTGTCACAGGCTATTCTCTATTAATGTCACCATAGCACACAAGTTCCACCTGAAAGCTAACTAGATATGACTGCAGTGACCTGATTGTGGGAGACACACTAGGGCACCGTGAATCTCAGACTAGTACTGAAAGAACTGGGTGGTCAGAGCTTTAGCTGGAAGCACACGGTGCTGGAGCCTTAGGGGAGAGATCACAGCCTGGAAGGCACCTTAGAACCCAGTCAATATAGGTTAGGATAGCCTTCTAGTGCACCATCAGGGTAGAATAGAAATCACGTTTGTGCGTAAAATGCACAACACTTCCCTAGGGTATCATCAGTTTGAGTTGTGAACCATTGTAAGCTGGTCAAAAAATGCATTTATTCCAGTGATTACAGCGAGCAAAGATTATAGTTTCCCATGATTCGTATACATGGCCAATAATATTTGTGTGCGATTTAGCATTCTTTTTGTTGGGTCAGTTCTTCAGTTTGGCCTCATATGGTACATTGCTCTATACAAGACCATTAGCACAGAAAACAGCATGTAAACACAATTTACAATTTCACTTATGATGTAGGGAACAATGCACAGTCACTATATATATATATATATATATATATATATATATATAGTATATACACATGTTTATTAACTCTTTTTTGCTGATTTTCAGTGCTTTGAATTTATTGTTGAGCCACTTCCACAAGAATTGATTGAGGAAAATCTGATGCAGAGGTCCCACAGGGGCATGTGTAATAACCCTGCACCTTATATAGGGCAACATAAATCTCCCGTCAGCAGGTTTGCCCTAAGAATGACATTTGCATATTCAGCATTTCTTATAACACAGGCCAAGAGGGAGGCACATTTTCTTTATGAATCAGGCCAGTCTGGAAGTTTTTGTCTGGAGGAGAGTCCCCTTTCTGTCAGACTGATCACAATGCACACATACAGGATTATACATATAGATATATATATACCGCTAAATATACTGTTCATATATATTTATATACACACACAGACACACATAGATAATATATAGCCAATAGCAGATTTACTGGCTGTGGATAATGTCATTTGAAAGAAGTAATTTTGAGATTTTTTTTTCTTCACTCAGACAGCACTCCCTAATGGGTAATAATCGCAAATATTAATTCAATAGCTCTTCCATCTCCCTTTGTGTGTCTCTTATTGTTTGGAATATTTCTTCAACGGAAGAATAACACTGACATTGATTGAATAAGTGGTGACTTTGAGCTGATAATGAGGCAGATGACTGTCGTTCACATTTAAGTCCTTAACTACCCCCCCCCACCCCCAGATACATATGGAGGCCCTGAGAAACAGCCTTGCTGGCATGTTTAATTTAATAAGCTACTCCTTATGAGCATTTGACCTTCAGATGTTTTGGTAGTGTGACCGGCAATATGAGGACAGGAACAATGTACTTTAACGTAAAAGCATCTATATAAGCCTGTGAGAACATGTCAGCAGATACAGTGATCATACATATAAATGCATTGTGTTTATGTTTCTTCCACATGTAGCAATATGGTTGTGATAGTTTTATCTCATTATGCTTTAGTACAATTAATAGTAATTCCTCGTTTGTAATGAAAGAAAAACACAAAGCATTTTTATACAAGTATTCATGCTATGGCAAAGAACTGATAAGGAAAATTCAATTTAAATGGGTAACAAAAGACTAATTTTACAATTAAACAAAAGAAACCTCCCCTTACTGCTAAGAATTAACCTATTGTATGATTCACTACCGACTGTATTGTAACATATTAACATTTTGTATGATTCACTGCCGACTGTATTGTAACATATTAACATATTGTATGATTCACTGCCGACTGTATTGTAACATATTAACATTTTGTATGATTCACTGCCGACTGTATTGTAACATATTAACATATTGTATGATTCACTGCCGACTGTATTGTAACATATTAACATTTTGTATGATTCACTGCCGACTGCAAGCATCATTTAATTTTCCTGCACACTGTGTTTGACTTCAGCAGCTCGTTCCTGTCACCTTGCTCTGGAAATGCGTGCTGCTCTTTGCAGAGGCCTGCCAGCTGCAGTTCTCTATCTGCCACTGGTCCCATATGCTCTCCTGACATCACTGTGCAGAGTCACTGCTGGGGGTCCCCTCCTCCAGCACGCATCCCCGGAAGCACATTGTCTGTGAATGAACCAATGCCTCACTTGCAGCTTTACTCCATTAGTGCTCAACGAATAAAGTAACACGGAATATCTCGTAAACAGCAGCATCTGTCTTTTCGGGCTTGGTTTACTAGACCACGTTAGCCCAAATAAGAAATGCTTGATGTGTTTAGGTAACTGCTGTCATACAGGCAGTTCCCAGGTTACGAACGAGATCTGTTCCCTAAGTCTGTATTCAAGTCGAATATATAAACCCTAATGTAAGATGTTTTGTGCATAGGTCTCTGTTAATTACCGAAAACTAATTTGCTGCTTCTGCATTGCTGAAAAGTCATCACATCCTACTCAATTAAAATTTTATGTCTTTGTCGTATAGGTAGTTAAAAGGTACTGATTCATATCAATTTTATCTTAAAACAATCTTGAATGATAACAGTAATGTTTTTACGGGGAACCTGTTTTTTCATAAAAATAAGACTTCAAAATTTTCAAGAAAATTACAGCTTTGGTGATGTTATATTGCAATAATGGCTTGTTTAGCATTTGTAGGTCACAGGCTGACATGTCCGGTCACACTGTGTGAGGAACAAACCTGAGAGGTCTCCAGTGTTAAAGATCCAGTCCAGATCAACCTCTCTGAGTACCTGGAATTTCAGCTCTGGAGGTTTAAGGTTGGCAAGGCCTTGGTTGACCAACACATGAAGTTTTACGTTTTACGGTCAATTTAAACTCAGTATATAGTACGGCTCAAAAGTAGCCTTGTTTACTGAATGTGTTTTTCAAAGAATGAAACAATGGTCATGTTAAACTTGAAGTTCAAATTTCATCCATAACAATGTTTTAGAAAATGAAAAAATGAAGAATTAAATTAATAGTAGTATAGTAGTATAACTGCCAGAGCTTGACTATATAATCTTTACGCCAGCACTGCATACCTAAACCTAAAACTGCACAGTATATTAGAAAGACATAAAAATGAAAGAAATATGTACTCTGTGCAGAGCCTTCATGCGAGGAATTTTTGCACACTTTGCCCTTTAGTCTGTAGCATTGAAATCCAAGCTGCTATACTTAAGTAACTCGTACATTATCAGAATTCTCCAGAAAATGAAAGAACCCTGTTCAGCTATTAACTTCCTTTTGTATAAAAAACCCTGAAAACAACTTTAAGAAGTTAAGTTTAACATGAAAACTGCATGAATTAGCTAAGAACTGCTGAGTTGAAGCATTTCCAAATGCAGACCTCCTAAGTGTGTAAGCTGGCAGTGCAAGTAAGCAAGTGTTTATATTCATTGGGTTTTTTGCAGTTTAGCCTAGAGGACGTGAGGGATGAGCCGAATCACTGCAATAACCGAATGTAAACACACGAAGGCTCTCTCCCTTACAAATGAGCCTGACATCAAGAGCTCTGCTTTCCGAATGATTTTTTGGGGTTTAGTGATCCACTGCAATAGTTAAATTACCATTTTATTAATTAATGCCACACCCAAGGCTAATTTAACTTCATAGCAAAAAAATCCACAGTCCAAGAAAAAGATGCAAATTTTGAGTCATTTTGATTTCTGGCCATAATAGGTTCCGTTGCAAGAAGACACCACAAACTCTTTCCACAATTTACCTAAGCCGTAAAAATCCACGTAACAAAGGGACCTGATTGCACGGAGACGATTCAGAGATGGATGCATGGCAATGGACAGGCTGAGCCACTGGTAGGAACATACTTGTTTTTACTTATAAAATATGCAGGGTGCTGACTGACTGCTTTGCACATTGTGTCCGCAGCCCCATAAATGCAGCATTGCAGTGGATTCCTGCAGCCTGTAGATGCGCCATTAATCGTAATGACTTCACAATGAAGAAGAACAAAATACAGTATGCTTGCAATATGCATCAGCCATAAATACATATTCACAGCTACCCACACAAAAAACGCTCCTCTGTATAATCAATGTAATACCATATACAGACAGTCTGATGTGTTACCCAACAATGCAACATCATATAAGACTGGACAATTAATTCTGTTTTCTGAGAGCTGTGTCTTCTGTGTGCCGTGATAATTAGTTTTTATTTTACATTGTTATTTTGTCGGTTTATGTACAATTATGCAAAATCACACTTGCACGCACATACGCACACACACAAAAACACCTAATCAAAATCCACACCGAGGCTTCTCAGGGAAAGCACAGCATTTTACTTAATCTGAGGAATCAATAGGGTGGGGAAGGAGACAACAGTAAGACCCTTGAATAAATGAGAGAGGTTCCCTGTAAATGATGTTCAGCCACAAGGCGCTCATTGGCCACGTTTTGTTTTTTTTTTTTTTTTGACGTGTGCTTTCCTCTCAATTAGTCGGCCATGCTAAGAAGCCCATGAGCATTGGGTCTCCAATGGAGATGGGGCAGGGCGCGCCTCAGTTGGATGTTCAAATGTAGCACCTTGTTTCACCTGAAATGTGTTTTATTGCTTCTGTCATTGCGAACCAACAGCCTTACTGATCCGAAAGCCATTGTGGCGCATCCCAAGTATAATGAGCGAGCTTACAGAATCGGTGGCTTGGCACGGGGGTGCAGGCTTTTTGCTTTACATTTCACTACATGGGAAATTTAAAGGCAGGTGTGAAGCCGTGCTCAGAACTGGAAGTAGCGGACAGACACCTAAGGCTCTAAAACTGAATTTAAGAGCGCAGATGCTGAGCGAATGCAGCAGAAGTCATCTGGAGCTCGATTGATTTTATTAGGCAAAAGACAGAGAGAGACGCCTAGCCAGTATATCCAGCTCTGTAGACATTGATCCCGGGGATTGTCGTTGGGAGGTGAAGTTTTAACATAAAAAAGCCCTCACACTCACACAGTCACGCCATCACGTCCTACTGCAGAGTTTCATACAGGTTCATATAAGTCAATATTTAGCTCTGGTAACATTCATGATTTCTTATACAGATATATATACAGTGCTCACAGAAAGTCTTGGGACACTTGTCTAATTCACGCTGCAAATTTTTACAAATATCATTACTTTATTTGTGTACAAATATATATATATATATATATATCACATTAGAAAGAACTAATAGTTTTAAGTAAAACATCCATTTCAAGTAGTAGTACATTTAAATCCAAATTATTGGTCTACAGAAGCTGTTCCGAGTTCACTGACAAGCAGTTTTATTGGGTGCTTTTTAATTTAAATAACATAAAACACCAGACATTTGCGTTTTGTATCCCTTTGGGAACCAGGAACTACAACTGCAATGAATGGCAAGAACAGAACTGAATGAGTAAAAAAAAATTATGACACTTAATAAAAAGAAAATGTCTGTGTGGATGATATGTGAAGATGTTACCATAGCTTGTCAACGTACCTTTGTTATGAAACCAATAAATCCAATGGATCTGGAACATTTCTACAGAATTAAACAAGCATCCTAAGGCTTTCTCTGAGCGCACACACACACACACACACACACACAATCACCTGGCACTAACTTTGTTTGCACATGAGTTATTCATTCTTTCTGCTAAAAAGCAGAAAAGCTTTCAAAGTGTTGGCACTGCCTTGGGTGATGTATCTTTGCACAAAATTGATCAAGTTTGCACCAAGATGCCCTTTATTCTCCATTAATCTAGGGGAAAACAGTATTTCCATTGTACATTGCAAAACATTTACTCAAAAAAATGCTCATGCGTTATGCTCAAGCTTCTGCACTTGCTGTCACTGTTTTTGGAAATAGTTTTTCCTTAGCCTGAAGGAAAATGGATTTTGAACAGAATAAATAGATTTTGAATGGAATAAATTGAACAGAGTTTACATGAATATAAGAATCAATGGTTTCGGAGTGAAATAAAATGAGATATATCTAAGTTGCATTGACTTAACATAAGCTTTTTGCCATACGAATTTCTCCAGAATCACCATCCCTATAAAGCTCTGTCTATAAATAACAATCTGACCTGTCTCACCAATGTAAAAGCATATGGCATAGCCTGATAAACTAAGACCGCACGTCGCTAACAATCCCTTCTGCCTACCTTTGCCTATCGAGAAGACCTCATTGGCTGAGTCTCGCCACGGTGATTCAGCACGGTGATTTGGTGCATAAATACAGGGAGACAAGCAGGGGTGTCGGGCCCGCTAGCCAGGGAGCCATCATAACTTTATTAGTCAGGCAGAGAGCTTACAGGAGTCCCCTTCAGCACAGATCACCCAGTGCTTACACCCCCCCCCCCACCCCCCACTTTGCCATGACTGCCACTCCCACGGTTCCTGATAAGACTTCTCATGAAGGAAAGCATGCCAGGCAGTGCCACCAAATGACAGAACCCCTGTCACACTTCCACCGTGGTAGCTGCACCGTAGAGCTGCGCAGTGACATTCGGCTCCGCAGCTGCTGCGCGTGTCTGCACTCCAGATTCTGTTCCCAGTGATGGCTGTGTCTGCTTGCTACCTGTTAGGTACCTGTTACTGACGGGAGAGTGCAACCTGCACATGCGCATCACGGCAAAGGCGGGGCGTGGCCAGGTTACTGGCTCCAGGGACTACTGCAGGACCAACCACGTCCATTCACAAAAAGCAATCGCTGCTGCCCTTCATCTGCCCTCACTCGCTCACAGCACCCTTATACACTATCAATAACATATTAACAGAAGCATATAATCTCCCAAATGTGAATGGTAACAATAAATACAGAGTCAGGCATCTTTGCACACAGTAATTATATTTAAAAATGAAGAACAAACAACAGAATTTTAGGAATTTAGAAGATTATTTTTTAATGTTCACATGAACAAAACAGCCCGTAGGGCAAATTAAATTATCTTTAAAATTCTATTATGACATTATCCAATTAAATGTTCAGATATTCTGCTAAATTGCAGCCATCAATGTGCAATTAAATTCTACATCCGGTAAATAGAAAACCATTTCAGACTGCTATTTGTGAATGAGATTTAATGACTGTAACTCTAGTAAGCAATTAAATGCAAAATTCTTATTTAAGTGTCAATGTCGAGAACGTTAATATGACAACTGAGATAATGTCTACAAATATGTGCTCTTTTCAGCTCGGTTAACAGAGCTCAAATAGGAATTAAGAAAAAAGATAAAAAACTATAGAACTTAGGAGGGAAGAATTGCAGAATGAAATAAAATTTGTTGGAAAGTAACATTTTACCCTCCATATACAGAGCACATTGTGACAATATAAAGACACAGCTGGTATGTACATTAAAATTAGTGTGTGAAAGCTTGCTGTAGCTTCCAGTGTAAAAGCATATAATTTACCATCTCTGATCTTCTATTGATAGCTCTGATACACTGCTATAATAATAAGCTACCATTGTCTCACGCAGATGAGGAACTGCGACAGGCTGCTTTCTTGTGGAAGGAAACATGGAAAATAAACTGTTGCGCTTTCTGGGAGTCACACTGGAAACGAGCGAAGTACTTTAATCAAAATGTTTTAACTTAGTAACAATGGAGCATGGGGTCCAAAATATCTGAAAGAGTATCTGGAAAATGACCTAGTGGCTCATTATCTGCTCTATTTAAAAGCAGGAAGTCACAAATATGCTATTTAGGCCAAATCAACCTAATTTAATATAACAGATGCAACCTGTATAATTAATGTCCAATATGCACGAAGGCTTGCCATGCTAATGCAGCTCCTCTTCCTTGTTTAAAGTTAACATAGCTCATCCAGTTTAAGATTCACTATATGAAATAATAAAAGGCATTGAAATACTGTCTTATGCCAAATTTGCATTTTACCTTCCTATAGTGACACTGACAGGTGCTTTAAATAGAGTCTAGTGTGCTGGCACTAAAATGTCAATAACTTTTATCCAATCAGAAAAACAATTCGGACTGAATTACTACAGTTGAAATTAACGTTGTTTTCTGGGGCATTTCTATATAATCACTCAAACAGCACAGATGGGCGCTGTACTAAATATCCTAACCGTGTTCTTAAAGGCATAATGATGGCTGAGGAACACGATAGGAAAACCAGAGGACATACGACAAACCATTTCAGCGGCACATCTCCCAGGAAAAGACAACCTTCGCAGTGTGTTTATTTAGATGTTTGGAATGCAGATAGACTCCGTATGTGCTTTTTAATCCTGCATCACCGTTCTGTGCTTAAGCATTGCAGCCTTTCTGTAGAACCCGAAGTCCTTCTTTGATCTTCAGTGCTGCCTTTACAGTGACTCCACTATCCAGTTACTGTGGTTACATGTTGGACTCAGATGACAAGCCCAGCTGATCAATGCGATCGCTCCATTCTTTCTCAGGATGTGGGCAAATGGTGTGAGATGACTATATCGGTGAAATGGCTGAGCCCCTCAAAAGGGAATCATTATAACGCATCACCGGTCCTTGGCGGACCTGCGACGCACGTTACTGTTAATTACAAACCCAACAGCACGACATAAAAGTACGACTCATAAACTGCAAGAACCGTACGCATCCATGTGCATAACAGAACACAAGAAGTTGCATATACTACATACAAATTAAATGGATCTTTTACTTAAACTGAGGACATCTGCAATCGCAAAGGGGAGATCAAACAATAGATCTTGCAACTGCTACAAATGAAAGGCTTTTTAATGAAAAAGAGATACAAGCGCGTCACTTTTACTGTTAAACATTACTGTTATATTTCGGATTAAAAAAAACGTTTATGGTGAGTTAATATGACCTTCATATATGCTCTTTAGAATAAACGACACTGCGTACCGGTAGGATGCAAGCGCTGTAAATGCATATGCATAAAAAAGAATGTGCTTTGAACTGGTTTTATTTTAAATAATTCAGGATTGCGCGCAATGCAGCCGCTTCGGCTTTAAACCGAATCCCGGTCCACGTGAGGCTGGTGTGTTTCTATTGATTAGCCGAAGTACCGACAAACGCGGCACTTGCGCTCTGCAGCCGGGGATGCGAGAGATGGTGCTTTAATTCAACGTCAGATCAAGTTTGATCAATATCCCCCTGCTGGCCCAATTGGAAGAGCCTTATTCACAATCAGATCCGCTACTCTCCCCACCACCATCTTTGGGATAAGTCCCTGCTTTTTTTTTCCAGTGGCAGAAAATTTGCTCTGCGACCCGGTTTGTACCTCAATGAACCTAATTGGTGCAGAGTGGAAGAGCATAAATCTGGAGGATTTCCTTTAAGTCCGCGGTGGTGTACATGATTTTGCCTTATCAGGTTCCTTTTAGGAGTTGAATTTAAAGGTTGGAGAAAATGGCACATAGTGCAGTGCTTTTCCTATTGTGGTTTTTCCGCACATCTCTGGCTGGCTTCCCTAACCAGATAAATATAGGTAAGTTGCTTTTTGTTCTTAACACCTTTCGCTCGATTAGACTCCTTTTTTTTCCCGTATGTGGTAGATTGGATTAATCCTCGCGCGACAGTTTTTTTAGACAATAAACTAATGCCGATTTCTAGCAGAAGTACCAAGTGGTTAAGTTGGCAGATGATGAACTTGATTCGGAGTAGAGCACTGCAGCTGAGGAATATCCGTCTATTCATCAGTCCTTCGTAATTATAATAGCTGTTCTGTTTATGGGCTGCAAACAAAACCCATATGTGAATCCGGTTAATAATAAAATTGTAAAGAACCCCACAACACGCTAAATGCAGAAAAAGCATGCATTTAAATATCAGAATACGACGCGCAAAAGTGATCAGCCTGGGTGTTTGGGGGCTTATTTTTGCGACTGTACAATACCTGCATTATTAAAAGGTGATTGGCCGAAGCGTGTCGTAATTTCAATTATTTGAACACTTGAATGTAAACTGTATGCGGCGAGTAAGTCTGGATTTTA
The DNA here is from genome assembly GCA_026774425.1 of Petrocephalus zakoni. Classification (NCBI taxonomy): domain Eukaryota; kingdom Metazoa; phylum Chordata; class Actinopteri; order Osteoglossiformes; family Mormyridae; genus Petrocephalus; species Petrocephalus zakoni. Next base: position 21,531,869 of record JAODKN010000002.1, read on the forward strand.
GGTCAAATTTGTCTGGGAGGCTGATAATTGCGTTTGTTTTCCCGTTTGCTCACCAAAACAAAATGGAGATATATTATCGTTTCGTGGGCATTAGAATTGAGAAAGAAGGAAGCTTAAATTTCTAGATAGATGGAAAAAAAATCTTTTCTCTCTCTAGGGGGACTCTTCATGCGATCAACGGTGCAGGAACACAGCGCCTTTAGATTCGCAGTTCAGCTCTACAACACCAACCAAAATGTGACCGAGAAACCTTTCCATCTGAATTATAACGTAGATAACCTCGAATCGTCCAACAGCTTCTCGGTTACCCACGCATGTGAGTATCCCCTTCCATATAAACACAGACCCCTGCATTCTGCCTCACTGGCAGCGCTTTCTTTGGAAGCACAGTCTTCCTCTATGACTTCACGTTTCCTCACTTCGGTCTCGATCGTCGCATAGGTGGACCGTGGAGACTATATTGCGCATAAAGTGATTTAGTTAAGTAACTCCACAATTACATAAAAACTCAGCCACTGGGTGTACCGCAAATTGTCAGTTCGCCAGTACGTAACTATTTTCTACTGTTCTTGAACTTAGAAATACAGTTCAAATGTACTATATAGAGTTCACGGAGTTTTTTGTTTGTTTCTAGTTCGTATTATAGCATCCCGGCGCCTGCTTCTAATGTTGTGCCGCATAATTTAAATTGTAAGTGGACACTGGCTTATAATAAAAATAATTTCATTTTGTATTGATTGAATAGTTTCTATTTTGGAAAAGAATTTATTAGTGATCTGCATTATTTGTTAGTATTTCATAGCTAAGTCCAATAAAAGGACGTGTAGGGTATTGTATATATTGAGGTTTTACGTGTCCGTCTGCTGGAATGTGCAATTGTTGTGTTTCACTGCTAACATATTATTCAGAGTGTCAGTTTACACTCAAATGCTTAATATGGCTGGTTAACCTATCAACCTTAAAGGATATTTACACAGGATATTTGTAGTAGATGTGGCTTGACTACAACGGAGCGATGGGATGAAGGTGTGGGAGTTGGCTGCAATCTATGTCAATGTCAACTTCATTAGAGTTACTGGCAGATGATTGCTGCACCATTTTGGTGCCATTTGAGCAAACAAGGCAGTTGTGTTAGCATAAGGAACAACACTTTTTAAATGGAGCATTTTACACAAGTCACCTAACTTGTCTGGTGAAATTGATAGGCTATCTGACACAGCCTCCATGTTGACCTCTTTATAATCACTGTTTGGCCTTAGTATTTATGTAACTATGGAAGGCCATTCATGTACACTTTGTGCAAAACTTCGTAAATAGGTTTACCGTATTTTGAACTTTTTATCCCATTACATGCATCATTGCTAATGCAGTGAAAGCAAACGTCTCATATGATGTAACAGTTTTTTTAATCTTACCTTTTCACATGTTTGATACACTTAACCTAATTTATGTTAAGCGGCTGATTAATCTTCTAAGGCTATTTGGAGTAATTTCAGAGAGGAATCTCTGACTGAAAACGTTTAATGATCTCATCATAGAAGTTTATCCCTGTTGTCAGGAACGTCAGTAGCTTGTCATATTATAAACCAATAGTCTATCTATAAACACAATCTTAGATTCTTTGATGACACTTCCTGAGGTTTGGGGGCATATGGAAGACAAGTAAAGTGTCAAAATTATCTTGACAGCGCACATTGTATAGATATCAACATATAATTGTTATATTAATATTCCCTGTTCTGAAACAAAATGATACTAAGATCCCGAACTATTTACTCACAATCCAGCTCTCACCTAGGGTGATTAGAGCCCTTATAGTTTCTATAAACGGAATAGGCCTATTTACGTAACTCGTATATAAACGTGATACTTATTTCAGTTTGAATTGTACTGAAAGAGTTGGTACCCCATAATGGGAGATTATGGGGTATCAGATTAATCCAAACCAAGCACTGGAATAAATATGTATCTCTTGCGACTTGGTCACCAACATAACTGCAAAATGTTAGCTTGGGAGGATATTAGCCCTGCTTTCACGGAACTGATACTTAAGGGTTTAGTGTGTCGGAAGATGCATTGTGTGCGTGTCTGAATGGCTGTAGTCACATTGTTCAGATCATCAAGGCATGTAGTAAGGGTTCTGATTGCTGCTGAATCTCCATCACTGCAATATGGCTGCTAGCTTCCCCTGGCACGCACGCTGCGTCCTCTGCAAATGTGTAGGAGCAGTAGCCTCCACTGCTTTATTTATGGCATCCATTCCCGAGATACGGCATGCCTTTCGTGGGACATAACGAACCATTCTGAGGTGATTTATTAAATGAACATAACAGTTTGATATAGCAGTTATCCTGTGATACCCCCCCGTCCCCTTCTGCCTTACACTGTGCCATTCTTTCTGGCAGAAAGTAAGTGGTATTAAAGGTAAAAATACAGTTTCGCCTGTATTCAGATTTGGTATGGGTCTCATTAGTGTTACATACCGAACTTTTGACAGAGTACGAAAACATTCAGATTCGCAAAATATTTTATATTTCTTTGCGGTGACTATATTTGGAGTCTTGGCTTTTTGACAGGGTGAATTTCTTGGACCTGGCATATCATTAGGTTATTTCTAAAACCTGGGCACTGTTTCTTCAATGGGGCCCATATTTGTTGAGTTGAGGTTGTGGCGTATTGCTCCACCCTAGTAATCTGGGCTCAGCCTTGCTCGGCTTGGCTTGGCCTGGTTTGGCCTCTCCTCCGTTTAACTCTGTTCTCCTGTGCCTCTGCAGTGTCATCTCATTAGCACACAGGTCTCATATTGCCTCACTGCACTGTCATTGCAGGAAGAACAGAAAGCCCAAAGAAAAGCACCATGCATCTTCATAGTTAAGGTGTGAACATGCATGAAGATCAGGAGGCACCTCACAGAGGATGGGGTGGGGCGCGGTGGGTGGGGGGGGGGTGAAGGCAGCCTCTCGATGCTGTCGGTATCCATCCGTCTCTGCGAGACAGCGGCGCCGATGGAACGTAAACAAGGAAGCGACGTGTGAATCCCTGCATGCCGCAGTTTCATTCGCGATGAAGAGGCGTCAAGGCAGCGGAGGGTGTGGTTTTGTTCCTGGAGCCTAGCGAATCCGAGGGCAGACTGTTTGTGCGATCCGTGCAGTCCCGCGAGGACCGCTGCCCCATTTCTCCGTTCGTCATGCAGTACCTCAGCAGCGCCACTAGGAGCGCATCTCACATCAGCTCCATGCAGATATCTGATGCCATTCAGGGATCGTCGTCATCATGGAGGATGGCAACAGCCATCAATATACATTTTTTTTAACTACCTTTGAAGGGAACTGTAAACTTCTCATTGGACAGTAGTGCAGAGGCTAAATTTAGTCTCAGATTATCATGAAACAGAGGCGTCATTGTTGAAAGTGGTTTGCAAACATTAATAACAGGCTTGCGGTCTTTCAGCGGGGCCTACATTCTGAAGCCTTTCCCTTTAGCTTCTCTCTCACATAGCAGCCCCACTGAGCGTACCAGTTACAATAAGCAAACCGTATGGAGCTGAAGCCTTCAAAGTCTACTGGAAACAGAAATAAAATGAAAATGAGCTATTTCACAGAAACAATCCTGTAAGCCGCTTTGGCCAAAATTAACTTGTAGTATTATCATAACAAAGGAAATCAAAAGGTGCACAACTGGACCTGAATTTAATTCTGACTACTGGCAGATTACAAAAAAAAGACACAATCTGTTCCAGCTATGCTTAATTTGGTTCTAAAAAAATATATAAAAAATCCTTTAAATATGCCTAAAATTTCAGATATCATCACGTTAATCATTATTATTAATTAGTAAAGAATAATAACAGTCTGGCCATAATGCCACTTAGCAGTGGTTTGCTGTTTTGTGTGGCGTCTGAATGCCTAATTTGGATGTGCACTGAAAGGAATTGATAGGTGAGAAGTATTTAAGGACACGCAACGTCTGACGCCTTCCGATGGATGTGCTTTGGATGTTAACACTGCCGAAGCCAGACACTGCGTACGATATCCGCTGGGCAAACGCATCACTCTGATATCCAGGGAGCTTCTTCCCAGTCCAGCCTGGATCATTTCCTTCTCAGAAGAGATAGACGGGGGGGTCACTCAGGTGTCATCTAAGGAGCAAAAGAGACAGGGGGTATTTTAATCTGATATTGGAAGAGACGCGGTTCACGGCGAGGCGTAGCGTGATTTAATTCCGTGTGCCTCCAGGCAGTTTTGTCTTCACTTAAAATAGCCCTAAATGGGAAAGGTCACACTTTACAATTAAGTGCATCCTCCCATAGCCTGCATATCTAGTCCAAGGCAGGCAGTAGTCTCTGCTGGCTGAGGAACGATTCGCTGAGGTTTTATAATCATAAACCAGCATTGCTGTTTTTTTATAATAAATCAGAATCGCTGGCTGCAAGCCGAAGGCACCAGTATCTGCACACCTGTATTAAAAATTTGACAAACATACATTATGCGAGGATGATATGAAGATATTATTGTGGCCTTGCACATGTAGTAGGGGCATTATTGATTTTATCTGGCGCATGCGCGTGTGCGCACACACAGACAGACACACTGACAGGTCCATTAACATTTCTCTTTTTTTTTTTCACAAACACAATGCAGAAAGCTCACATTTAGGGTTTGTCAAGCGCGCCAGGGGACAGAACGCTACAAAGACCACAGTACTGGGGGTGAATTGCTTAGTCTTCCAGCAAAATCATTCCTGCCAGTAAGAAGTCGGCATCTTTATATCACAGAAAAATGTGGCACGCGTTGGCTTGCCTTTAATTTTGTACAAATTTTAAATGTGCTTCTGCTTTTGTTTAGATTTAACGGTCATACTCTGGATTGAAACAAAATACATTGGGGGGAAAAAACTGCATGTGCAAAGGTGGCTGTTCCATACTGTAAGGAATGCTTTTCCATTAGGCCAGACTATTCAGAGCAGAATTGCGTATTCAGGAGTACTCTGATAAGGGGAATTGCTATTGCTAGCCAGCACTCATCCTTTTTGCTTACTGTGCATTATTTTCTGAATTGTATGTATTCTATAATATCTAGAACAGGCATAGAGCTGAACTGAGAGACGGTTTCATTTGGAAAGGAAAAAAACAGTGATTATTTTCCAATAAAACGATATTATTCTGACTCTCAGCCAGCATTTTGCACAGCTTCTTCATAAAATAAGACCTGCTACTGGCTGCGTACAGCGTGTATTTCCTGCAAAAATTATTCTTTGTAGCTACAAGTTATAATAATATTTAAAGACCCTGGTTGAAGTGAAATGCATCACGGTCCAGAAGGCAGTTCCATGGCTGTTTAGATGTGGCGTCTTGCTGAGTTTTTGCGTGGGGATGCTACCAAATAGAATCTGATGTGTGATTGGAGCAATTCACCTGGGCTGGAACTCTGTATCTCAAGCTAGGCTTTTGTAGAGTATCTTGCCCTCGCCCCCCCCCCAAAAAAAGAATAAAACAAATAAATAAAATTTGTGTGCTGGCAGCATCCCAGAATGTATTCTGTTTCAGTGGGGCCTGTCAGAAACCAAAACCATAAGTGTGATGCAGGGGGGCTCATTTGAGGTGGTAATGATGGGGAACTTAGGAAGGCGAGAGCTGGCAGACTGCCCCCTGGGGGGCCATGATAGTGGGTTACAAAGCTACACCTTTTGGGTTGCACTTCATTACCTGGACACTGGTGATGGACTCAAGCAGCCCGATTCAGCAAGTGGTGTGCATGTTGTTGGGTCGGGCAGCTCGCCACCAACATGCTGCTGGGCGTACTACTGACCGAGAATGAGCTCTTCTGAGGAATAAACACTTAGCATGTGTTTGCCACTGCGATCCCATCTAGCACCCCGCATAATTACCGCCAGAGAGATTCACCGTGGAGTGAACTTCTGTTTTCAGTGAACCAGAGGCTCTGTGTCAATTTGATTAACAGTGTAGAACTCAGGTAACCGTGCACCGGTCCGATATTCGTGATTGGTATTGGCACCAATCCCTACATATAAGACACATCGGGTATCAACCATATCATATGCGAATGAGCCACGTCCGATACTTATTTAGTTTTCGACAGTCTATAGAAAGATAGCTTGTTAAATCGATTTGTACAATCAATTACGCGACAGCCCTTTCCCATTTTAGGCATATTTTATGCGCAATCAAGCCGAACGCTAATGCTGCAACTCAGTGTTTTTGCCACTCAGTGGGTGTGAGCGCAGCAACTTCCGCCTGCTGTGATGTCATGCGCATGCCTTTCGCAGTAGGAGGAGTGTAAGAGCATCAGATAATTGGGTGACGATCTGGGAGTATCTTACACTTGAAACAACAAGTCTGTAAAAAGAAAGTTTTGAGAGGTGAAAGCAGCACATGTAATTGCGCGAGTAATATGAAAAAAGCAATAGATGAGCCTGGACTGTTTTGCGCACTCATTACAGCTTGTGATACACGAGAGACGCTGTTGTCAGTGGGAGACAAAATGTTCACTTGCGTATACTCTCTTTGGAAGATATTTTAAATGTGCTGCAAATGCCTCAAATACACTTTGTACATCTTGTTTTAACGAGGTGGAATAGTACGTTATAAATGGTAATAGTAGCCTGATTAACAAAGCTCTTTTGACATAAATTTTTTCATTAGTGTGTACTAAAAAAGCTCCGGTATTAGATCGGTACTCATATCGGCCAATAGCCTCTTTCAGGTGTTGGGATTGGGAAGAAGTGGGATCGCTGCTCCTCCAGTGATATTAAAGTAAAAAGAGATCTCATATCTGAATCTGAATCTGTATCGGATCAGAACTGAAAAGATGTGGATCAGCCCATCCCTATACTCGAGTATCCAAAAATCAAATCTTTGGCATCATTTTCGAGAACAAAAAGAAGTTGAAAGGGACAGTAATTCCTGTCGAGTAGTCAGAGACGGCCTCGTTGGTGGACTGTTTGTTTAGCTTATGATCCTTGATTCCTACGTGGATTTGTCTAACGTAGCTGATGGGGCAGGTTCCTTAAGCATGAGAATCAAAGGTGTTCGTATGTTTCCTATTGCTGTTTTTACGGAGTCAGGGAGATTTGGAATGTGTCAGTAACACGCAATGACTGGAAGAACTGTTTTTGAGGAAGGGCGCACAAATAATACTTTAATAATGTAAATAGGCCTTATGTTTTATTCATGCCATCTTACCGTGAGAGTTTTCCAACTAAATGCGGGGTATAATATTATTTTATTATTATATGCATAGCACACATAGCAAGCCTGACTTCCAAGTGACTGCAGGATATATAAAAATATAATGCAAAGTACTGTTTTGCTTTCTGGCTGTCGATATTGAATTTGTACAGTACAGTGCACATTTGGAGGGAAAAGCTTTTCAGTATAATTAATGTCAGAAATAATTGAAAGCTGCTTTAAAATTCTTTGGAATGCTTACACCCAAGAAATCAAATGCCCCATGGTACATCAGGCAGCGGGGTAAGTATTATTTTTTTTGCCTAGCAATTAATAAAATTACTGTCCAGCTGCAGAATGCTCTGCAGCTTCCCCAGACCTGCACACGAGGCTCTGCCGAGTAATCTGAGAGGAAGGAGCTCTCTTGCTTTGAAGAGGACTTCAGAATTAAATATACACCATTTACTCCTTTGAGGTGATAAATAGCATTGCAGGTATGTTTGGCAGTGGAGGAAAATCAGTTCAAAGGAAACAGAGGCAGAAAAGCCCCCCAGGGAGTCAGCAGTTTTCTGCTGATGGCCATGTATGAATTACAGGTTCTCCCAATCCCAGTTTATTGTTTTATTTTTTTATTTTTTTAACCAGCCGCAGGAAGGTTGAGCCAGTTAGTGTTTTTTTTTATTTATATTTTTCCACCATTTATGATCTTTTTTTTCTCCCCCAATTTCTATTAAAGAAAAATCTGCAATGTCGGGTTCTTTAATCTTTCCCTCTCGTGTCCCCGCACAGTTCTGTCATCGGTCTTCCTGTCACTTAGCTAATGGTGTGTGTCCCCTCTGCCGGCTTTTTACATGTGCCCACCCCGCGTTACTGGATCCTTGAGGTTCTTAAACACCCGCGTGGCAGATGGTTATTTGGCTGCAGCATTCTGCAGTCTGCTGTTTATGCTAAAAAAATACAGAGAGAACAAAGGCAAACAACAGAAGAGGGGAATTTGGCTCTAGTACGCAAGTAAGCGTTCTGAGTCTCTTAGGGTGGATTTCGCTGTAGGTGACTGGTGGACTGGGCTAACCTGAGAATGAGAGAAAGTGTTAATGAAGGCAGTGCTTCTTGTAATATCCGGCCCAAATTTTCTCTCCTCATCCTTGGATGGAGGTGACTTTATATGTGACTAACTTTTTTGTACAGGCGCTTTCACACGAAATTCCGGAAAGTGGTGCTGGTTTACAAGTCCCTGGCCCGTCTCTAACTCTGTGTGTCGCTTTCACACCGAAGTTCCGGAACGTGGTGACAGTGTACAAGTCCCTGGCCCGTCTCTAACTCCGTGTGT
>JAODKN010000002.1:21540484-21554162 GCA_026774425.1 Petrocephalus zakoni
TCACACCGAAGTTCCAGAACCTGGTGCCGGTTTACAAGTCCCTGGCCCGTCTCTAACTCCGTGTGTCGCTTTCACACCGAAGTTCCAGAACCTGGTGCCGGTTTACAAGTCCCTGGCCCGTCTCTAACTCCGTGTGTCGCTTTCACACTGCACAACAGGAACTGGGACCTTTATGCTAAATGCTAAATGGGAGATGCAAAAAGCTCATAGGTTAAACTTCACACATAAAACACGCCAAATCAATGGAGGATAAATGTGTTTTTGTTAGTTATTGGAGGGATCAATCATGATCGAAATAGGATCACAGCCTTTTAGTTACATTTTACTTATATGACCCGCGAGATGTTCTAGAATCTTATCAAACGTGGCCAGCAGATCGAAATTTAGTTTTCCACAGAATAACAAAAACAATGTAACATCCTGCTAATAAGCGTTCGCAAGTTTCACAGCCAGTACCAGTCAAACAGAAATATGGAAACAAACAAAAAATCTATTAACTGATGATTTGCAGCACAAAATAATTCCATCTGTTCAGTTTTTGCTCCGCTATATCTCTCTTCATGCACTTCCGCAGAATAACTAAGTTAGCGCCGGAGCTTGTGGTCAGTCAGTCAGCCATCGTTGTAAGTACTTCCCCAGTAGTTAGTGTTTGAACAAAAAGTACCTCATCTGGTGCTGGTGCTAAAAAGGGTGCTGGAACGGCATCAGAAGAATTACAGTCGGGCCGAGTTCCTGTGGTATGAACAAAGAAGTTCCAGGAAGTCCTGGCGGTTAAAACGCCTTCTGTAGAGCAGCATGTCGGGCTGATTGGTGTGGATATACACTCAGTAGCCAATATGAAGATGCAAACAGCAAATCACGTGACTGCAACTGAATACAGCATGCAGACGGTCAAAAAGTCCAGTTACTGTTTGGCTAAGCATTAGAGCGGCTATGATGCACGATCGAAGCAGTTTTAAAATTGGTATGGTTGTTGGTGCTTAGAGTTCACAAAGTATGGTGTGATAAACAGAAAGGATCCCAGCCAGTGGCATCTCCATGGGCCTTGTTAGTGATCGAAGTCAGAGGCGAATAGCCAGAGTCATTAACAGTGACAAGAAGGCTTACATATAAAAATAACAGCCAGCAGTGGTGGCAGAAGGACATCTTACAGGTTGCAGGCAAAGGTGCTATTTTAACGTGTTTTCCTAGGTTAGTGTTTAATAGCTACACTAAATGTCTCCTTTTCAACACATTTTCTTAATCTGCTTTTGCACACAGGCCTCTATTAGTCATATATTTGACAACCAGTGACAGCACCCTGTCTCTTCCATATAAAACATTTAAATTAGCTTACAGTTAATATGGTTTCGTTAATAAGAGACCTCCAAACATCTAGCATTCATTAAACCAAAAAGGCAAGCTTTAAGTAGCTACCCCACAGGGCACGTAGTCCTTTAAATCGCAGTGTTTGCTAAAAGATTATTTCAAACCTTAAAATTTTATGGTCAGAATCCATCTAGAATTATGTGTCCTGTATTTCATCAACATATTACTAACTCAGGAAGTTTATATACAGATATGTGTAGCTTTTTGTGTGTGGTGCAGAGGACCATGGCTTTAGCTCAAACCTGGTTTCGAAAATCCAGAACTGAAGTTCATAAGTTCATAATAAAAGAAAAAAATAAAAATGTATGCAATAGGTACTGTGGTATACTGTGTAAAACTTAAGTGGATGAGAACTTAGGGTTATGAAGGGTGACACAGGATTACATAGTATTTTTGTTTTTTTGTTTTGTTTTTTTTTTTGCAAATCAAAAGTATAAAAAAAATATCAAATCTCTCAAGCGTTATTTACTAATAGCAGAACATTCCAAAAAGTCCTGTTTATGACATCCAGCAATAAAGCAGCATAATTCAGAATGCAGGTGCCATTAGATGCTTGGCCAACAGTAACAGAATGCTGCTATGTTCTTCTTTTTAAAATTTCAACAATCTCTCTGGACTCGCAAAACACACTTTCAGCAATCAAAGTCTAGGACAGTCATCAGGCAGATTATATCGACCGTAGTCTTGAGACTCTCATTCAGTTGGGTACTTTTAAACATTAGCTATGGGATCGTACACGTTCGGCATTTAAAAAAGTGCCATGCGTTGAGAATGCAGCTTGCCGACGATGCAGTTTAAGTATCGATTGTGGGGGATTCAATACATCAAGCTAATTTGATTGTCGGAGCACCAGGAAATGAGCTGAAACACGAGTCAGTAAACAGTGTGGCCCACTGGTTTCATGCACCTGTTTTCCTAGCAAACAAATAGTCCTGGCCTGTTACCAGCTGCTACCATCATCACTTGCATTGGGTTATGGGGGGGTGCTCTTTCCTACTGATCCTTTTTATCCAACCAACAACTAAAGAGACCAGTAGACACGGGACGTTTCCAGTGCATTAATTTCCACATTTTACCTTTTATATCAAAGAAGTCATGGGAATGCAATGAACTTCAGTTTCTTTCGGAACATTCTGTACAGCTAACGTGGTTCTGTGGGGAACTCCCACCATTTTAATAACTGTACTATTGTGCTAAATATATATTAGGCTTGGCCGGTATTTGTTTTTTTATACCGTCATGTCTTCTAGACATTTCACCCTGGTATATGGTATATGACAGTATTTAAAATAAAATAAAAAAAACGTAAATCAGGGATGGCCTAATAGGGCTCATCAGTGTGGATGAAATGAGCAGACAACGACTTCTTCTCATAGAGGTAAACAGACATTTCCCAATCAGGCACCTGCCCGTCCTGCGGCCGCATGCGCACTAGATCTCACTTACGCCTCCCTCCTTCCCGATCAGGCACCTGCCCGTCCTGCGGCCGCATGCGCACTAGGTCTCACTTACGCCTCCCTCCTTCCCGATCAGGCACCTGCCCGTCCTGCGGCCGCATGCGCACTAGGTCTCACTTACACCTGCCTCTTTCCCAACATTTTATAGCCCAGTCACACCGCTTTTGGATTCTGTGGCATCAGCCTGCGCATACACATTATTCTTTGACTTAAGTGAGGCTTCAATCACAACTAACACTACACATTTTCTCAAAACAGCATCTCTCTATCAGTTTAATAGAAATAGGACTGTCTGTATCTTTGTCTGTATTAAAAACAGTACCTTCAGGATTTATAAATACTTGGGTATACCATAATACCGTCATACCACCCAAGCCTGACATATAAATTTTAATTATTCTGCCATGACAGATGTGAAGGCAAATTTTGGAAACAGCCATGGACCACAGAATAGCAGCTCTTCTCACTGGACAATCTCTCACATCCGCTTCTTCACTGTCATTACAGCAGAAGCAATGTCACTTCATCCATGGACAATGGGATTGGCCTCCATGGCTGTGAACAGTCATGGAACGAGATGTTTACAGAATGCCACCCCCTCAGGCAGACCAGAGAAGCTGTATTCACAGGACTGTGCTGTTTTTGGAAGTGTCCTCCAAAAGACACATATGACTAAAGTCCATAAGGTCTCTTGTTGCCACCGAATCAGTGGAATTGACTGCCAGTGTAGGTTGGCAAGATGTAGGTTTTTGTGGTTGGCATGTAAGTCACTGATTGCTTCCACTAGACCAGGTCCTCTCAGATAGCAAGGACAACCTGCTCTGTGAAACTTCGGGGGACCAACAGATAGAGAGCTCAGGTGAACATGGAGATTGTGGAATGGCACACAAGGCGTATAGTGTACCAAGACCTCTTGGAGAACACACACAGGGTCATTGGGTTTTTGGGATGACCAATCAATCATCCAATAAGAAAGCATTGGTTGTCAGCTCCTGTCCTGGGGACCCAGTCTTATTGTTTGATTCAAAAGTCATCCCAAAAGCCTGGACCCACACCGGCTCTCCATGGATCAGGTTCCCCACCCCTGGACTAGGCTCACAGGGACTTGTTGGGCCATTTGCAGATGTATCTGCCTCTGTGTCTAAGGTGGATCGCTATACTGAAGCATCAGACAGGAGAGGCAAAAGATGTATGTTTGAAATCGCCAGGGGCTTTTGGAGCAGCATCATTCAGTATAGAATCCAGATACGCTCCATATCCTGCCAGATGCCTAAATCCAGTCCCACTTTCCGACTCCCCGCAGGCTGAAAGCATCCACCAATCTGCCTTTATTTTGGCAGCCAAAGAGTAAAGCTGTTACCGTCGCTGGATTTTGCTAAGTAATACCGTGGTACAAGTTCTACTGCATCTATTGCATCATTTATAACAACATTTGTTTGGTGACCCTTCAGCATATAAGCATGTAAATAGTGCCTCTTTTCTGCATTAAGAAATTAGTGGTTGGAGTGTAATTACATTTTTAGCCGGTATATTAGCACAGGGAATAATGAAAAATAGCATTTAGGCAAGATTCTCTCTATATAATGAGTTTAAGCCACCCTGAAATATGTCATGGTCATGTAGATCAATGTTTCTCAGACCAATCCTCAAGGGCCCCCAAATCTTTGCTCTCTCCTAATTCCCCGAAGGGGTGGCACGTCTGGGGGGGGGCCTCGAAGAGAGGAGAGCCATACCAGGTCACGTCACTGGATGAATCTGACATCATCTGCCTCATGGCATTCTCCAATTAGCAGGATTCATAAAACACTACATATGTCATCAGCTCTTATAATACAGTGCAAGGCCACTGCCAAACAAACACTGGCACGCAAAACGCTAGCTAGCTTATTTAAGCGTTAACGTGGCATGGAGAGAGAAGTTTAACCGTTCAAGTAAATAACTCAGAGTGAAATGCAAGAGTGGTGTTTGGGGCATAAGCAGAGTAAAGGTATTGTGGCTTGGCTCTTGCCAGCACTGGGGTCTCGTGTGATCGATGTCTATGCTTCAGCGAAACGATCCTCCCATTTATCTCTAGTCCCATGCTCCAATGGGCACCCTTCGGAGCGACAGCTCGTGGGGGCTCCGCGGAAATTCAGCCATGTTAGCGTGGAGTTACGCTCCTCCAGTGAGCGCTTATCTCCAGCTCGCCCTCGTGTTTTTCTGCCTCAGCGCGAACGCTCTTCTTTTATGACACGAGGGCGTCCACATCCGCTCAGGCACGTCTCAGATGGGGGCGTCTCCATTCATGGAGAAGGAGGAGGGGGCGCGGCGGTCGCCGTGGCGACTAGGCATTTGCTAACGCGAGAGACCAGAGTGGTCCAGATGATGCAGAGAAACCGCAGAGTTAACAGTATGGCAAGGCAGAGCACGGTGCGATGCATGTCTTAATTCCACGTAGAGCTTTAAGAGATTAACTGTCTGTTTAACTACTTAAATTTGTTTTCATGGTTTCTCTGTTGACACTAACACAGCCCCGTCCCTTCAGGGTTACTTTGGGTTAAAAAGATGGAAAATAAAGGAAAATTAGAAAAAAAAATGGCGAAATTGCTCAGGGGTTATTATTACGCATTACTGACTTACAAGATGAAGCCCACTCTATGGAAAGACTTTAATCCTCCTTGTAGAATATTTTGACATTTTTGCAGAAAACCATCCTTAAAGGCTAATTCCAGCAGAAACAAACAAAAGTAGCACTTTACTTAAGGCTGTCAATAGATACCTTCATAATGCGTTATAATAGTCTGTTAATTAAGGATGCTTTGTACTGCATTACAAAGGTATCTATGGTGCATTATTGATAAGCACTTCATAAAACATTCATAATGCACAATAAACATAAATATGTATAGCCAAGTTTATGATGCTTTATAAATGCAGTATAATGTGTTATGAATGTGCTCATAGATTCTTATAGATATGGCATTCATAGAAAGTATTACCACAAAAACTAGTCAGTCTGAAATTCTGTGACCCATTATTAACCCAAAACAAAAGAATGAGTAGGAAATTTAAATACGGTAGTACCTTGGTATACGTAATTTCAGTATACTTTACATTGCTTGTCTGTAGTAAAAAATTTTACACAAGGTAATTTTTTGCAACTTCACGCCACTCGCAACGTCATATACATGTTACTTGAAAAAGGGGAAATTAAGGAAACTGTTATAATGAATTAAATCAATTTATTAGTCCTTTTCAAGGCATTATTTTCAGGTTACGTCAAAAATTGGCTTACGACGGGGCTCTCGGAACCAAGTAATGATGTAAGGCAGGGTATGACTACACAGACAAACTCAGTATTCACACTTGCTTATGATCAGATGATAATGATGATGACAGTTACTTAATCTCACATCACTTTTGTTTTAAAGTGACTGTAAATGTCTTGAAATTAGTACAAATATCAGAAAACACAAACTAGTCGCTGCACCTTTTCATTATCTGGTTCTTGAAAACTAACAACACAACAGAAATGCGACGGTTCCATGCTAATGAATCAGACAGGGCTGAAATTACCTGCTGTAAATTCAGGTCTGTTGGGAAACATTAATGGCATTAATTTATCTGTCAGTCAATACAGTACAGAGTGGATTCTACAGGAGATTAGTCCCTTGTGTGATTTCCTGAAGATGTAACATGCTAAGCCTATCAAAAGGCTGGTGTTTCTCTGAGCACAACTAGACGATCATACCCCTTCCTGAGCACAATGGGGGAAGACATCTAGACCCTAATTAGTTTGCAGTGTTAGCGAAAAACAACGTCTAAGGACCACAGCTATAGGACAATCTGTACCAGATGCTGTGACAACTCTATTGCACATCTCACTGTAATTTGATAAATTCGATCATTTTCGTTACTTATTTTCCCGAAGAAATACAAACATTCTCTATACTTTATACCGAGATAATGGCAATGCATTATATTATGGGATTATAAAATTTAATTGACTTACATAAAAAAGAAGTATCTAACTTTGAACTATGAAATCAAAGTGGATATCTCGTTGAAGTTCTACAAATATCAACATAATGACTTGGTTTTTACCTGGACACATGAAGAAGTCCCACAAGCCTCAGCCTCCCAGATTTTTCAGTCATATTGGCTTTAATAATGTATGATTTAATAATTGCCTTCAATGTCTGAAAACTAGTTTGGCCTCATTCCAAGTGTAAAAACAAACACGATAAAGGTCGATGAAACATTCTGTTGAACTCTCAAGGGCTGTGTTCAAAAGGATTGCTTAGTGTCGTTACAGCAAAATCACTTTATTTAACCTGGAAAAAATGTGTCTTCAGTTGTGGTGCTTCTCTGGTTTTGAATAGTATTTTTCAGCACCTATATCTAGATTACATCTACATTAAATAAGGTCCCCACCTTCCTAAGAGCATTTGCAGAGGAGTGTCCTTTTCTTTCTGGCGGTTTAACTCATGGCAGTTGTCCCACACGGCTACACCATACTATCTTTAAAGTTACCTATGCAAGTGTAATTATTTTAAGCTGGGTACAGCTAATTCAGGCATACTGTGCTAGGTGTTTAAGTGGGTCATTTATTCAGCATAAATTATCCTTTGCGTGAAAAGTGACAGAAGTGTTTCTCCGGTTCGAGCCATTGCGATTCTGTTTCTGCCTAATGCGCACTGTGAGCTGTTACATTTTCCACTAGGAAATAGTATTTGTACGCCCGGCGTTTCCACCACACCCTTAAATATGTACAACACGAGGATCACAAGGACCACTTTTGGATGCTGAAGGCTGCGATTTTGGTTCAGAATACCGGAGCAGAGGCGACAAATCGACTTTTCCGGTAAAGTGCACGAGTCACGTTGCCGGAAGAGCGGGAGTTGCTGGAAGGGATTCGGTGATGTCATCTGTCTGCGACGGGCCGCCACGGCTCAGCCTACCGCGGGCTCGTTTGGGCGATAGACGGGGCAGCAGAACGTGAGCGTTTCCCTCTTAGTGCCATTTGTCTGCCCCCTCACACCCCAGCAGCGGTTCCTCCTTTTTTTTTTTTTTGTCTGGCACAGTTCATCCCAGTTAGCTGTTTTGTGCGGCCAAATGGGCCATTTAAAAAGCTGTTGCAGTGCACAGCAGCACTGAGTTTCGTAGCAAGCCACCGCAGAAGGAAGGCAGGCAGACAGGAGAAGGTCCTCCTTGCTAATGAGGCTCCGGCAAAAATGGGGGGGGGGGACGAGGGGTTAGACAGAGAAGAGCACTTTCTCCAGCCTCCTGAACCGGAACCCTCGGCGACGGAGGTCCCGCGGAACGCGGCGGGCGCCCCGGCAAAGATGGTATCAACACGTAGCTGCGGTGGAGACACATGCAGATGCAGGTTTAGCTGAGCATGAAAAAAAGATAAATAAATAAAAATATGCAACAATGAAGCAGAAGAGGGAGCCGGGGGGGCCGGGGGGCTCAGGAAGCCTCCATGCTACATTGGGCACATGGATGCCAGCCTGCGTGCGGAGCAATAAACAGTTTATTATAAAAGCAGCGTCCTGCACTTTGTTCGCACAGAGAGGGGGAAACATGGCTCTGCTCTGTCACGGTGGGCTATCCATCACCGGCTCTGCAGCCTGCCCACGTCTCATTACCATTAAGCATCTTCACTGGGCTGGGATTAATTCTTTTTTTTTTGTTTTTGTTTAAACAAAAATGGTGCGTTTTCTTTGAGACTAGGGGAGGAGAGTCGTTTAGTTAGGGCAGACCTCTTTATTAAAGCCACATGGCTTATCTGTCCCCCCCCCCCCAAAGCCCGGAGAGGCAGGGGAGAGAGAGCAATGCTCCGTACCAGAGCCGCGTCGCTTTAAAAAGATCTTTGTCGCAGCAGCAGTCAGCAGATTTTTTTTTTTTCTTTTCCAGGACTCGATTCAACCCCTTTTTCTACAGCCCTGCTCCCCCCCCGTGATAATTCAGCAAGCTATACAGTCTAGCATCTCCGTCACATTATTGCTTTATGAATAACCCTACACCGTAATCTGGCCCCGTAACGGCACGTCAGGGAGCGCCGTCCCGTACCAGCCCACCCCCCATCTGGATCTGCCCCCGCTTCCCGCCCGAATCACTCCCGGTGCCTCCTGATCTCACTGCCGCCAGCAAGGTCAGATGAATCACCATGCTGAGGAATCGCCGCACGGCCTTCTACGACCCCGGCGTCCTCCGGGTCCCTCATCTGCCACGCCGCGCGAGGGGGCCCTGCGACAAGCGCTTTATATTTTGCCTCATCGTGTCGTAACCAGTTAGAGATACTCCTCGGTCCCTCCTTGACTGCCGAGGAGGAGGTGATAGTACGGGCTGGCGAGGAGTAGCAGAGGAAAGCACAGGGGAAATTAACAGAGACCAGCGGTAGCATGAATATGCTACTCCTACCGGGCACTCCTGCTGAGTATTAGCACCCTAAATCAGGAGCTGTCCTCTTCCGGAGTGGCTGGTGGAGACGCAGCCAGGCACTGCTGCAATCACACACACCCCCTCATCCGCAGGCAGAATGGCCAGGCTTTGCCGGGCTGGGCCGGGCGCTCGGTCAGCTCCGGCAAGCCGCAGGACAGCATGGGGGGCAGCGATCGTGAGCGATCACATGCGACGGAACATGGCATCTGTGCGTCGTGTCCCCCCCCCACCTTGCCACACCGACGGGGGGGGGGGACATCAGCAAATTCTATTGAGGAGAAGGAATAATAATGTTCAGTGTTTGTTTAAAGGCCTCCAGTTCAAGGGATGAAGCTGAGTTTTAACGGCAGCAAACTGCACAGTACGTCTCAGCATAGGCTGTGATTTGGCTGGTTACAGTTGTGCATTAATGCCTGTAATTTCATTTTTTTTTATTACACACACACACATCTGCAGTTACCTTGCCAACCCTAGATCATTATGGCCTCTGTATGTATCATATTCGTAGCATGTTCTCGTAACATTTTCCGCAATATCAATGGGTATTTGCCAGGTCTTTCATCCTCTGCTTACACTTAAATTATATGCTTCTTCGGTTAATTGAGGGTTTTAAATAATGTGTACATCTTCATCCTTCCAAGGCACTGAAGATTAACCATTTTTGGAACGACCGTCTGGCCAAATCTGCCACAATAACGTCAGTAGAGAAATGATATTTTACAATAAATGTCCTCTACTTAATAGATATCTCAGCACTGCGGGTTAATGAAGGAACGCCGTTTCTGGCGTCTGGGTCGTAGCTAGGAGATAAGATACTTCGCGTTGAGGAAACGTAGTAACCCAATACGTGGGTGTGCATTTTTCCCCCACAAGGAACAGGAGGCGGTGCGTGATTATCTCTATCGTGCTCATTTCAGCGTGTTCCATGGGAAACGGCTTCATTTCCCGCATTGTGCTACGTTAAGTGGAGCGCGAAAGGCCGGGCTCGTATTGACTCTCGATTCCTATTGTACGTGCTACACCTCAGTCACAGGCACCCCATCAAGTTTATTCAAAACGCCGATTGATTTTCGTTACACATCTAGCTCCTTTTAAGATTAAATCTGAAGAAATTACACAGAGGGATCTCATGCTTGAGGGATAGCAAATAGTCTAACTGACCTTTTTTTTGTGCAGCGAGGATGATATCATTCCAAACAATTTGTAGACGATTTCTTCGCCTTTGATTACACTTATGGTTTTACTCGTGAGGAATGAGTTTCATTAACTCTCACTCTGCATTCTGATCACATTTGTAGTCAACATCGTATGTTGTTTTGTATGATGCAGTCTCCGCATTGGGGCTGCGGTACAAGAATCAGCTGAGCACGACGGACACTGCTTTTTTTGACACGGTTTTGCTAACGCTGTCCTATGGCTGCATTTTTTATCAAGGTTCAGTGGAGCGTTCAGATTGATGAGCCCAACATCTGTTCTCTCAAGCAGTCTGCTTCTTGTGTGTGTCTCCCTCAAACTGTTGCTTTACTGGCACAAATTGCTGAAGCTGTACCGTGTCCTTTACAGCCCCAGCTGGGGACTATATCCAATGAGAAGCCATATTAGCACAATTTAAAGGTCATACCTAGCTTGGACAACAGTCTCAGAAATCGCATTCACTGGAATCCCAACTACATACTGAATTCTGGCAGCTGGCAGCTAAGAAGGAAAGTGTTTTCAATGCTATTCTTATGATAATTAACCTTTTTGGAGTCCATTAACATCAACCATCCAAAATGTTCCTTGGGAGTAGGACTCGACTATATAGCAAAATATGTTATCACAATATATTTTTTTCATATCAATCAATGTCAGGAATTATTATTATATAATTCAAATCATTATTTCTTAATTTCAAGGCTCCATTTTAGCTTATTCTCTCGGAGTTCCCCGTAAACGGACCCAGATGCAACGATTCATTGAGTAAGTCGAATTACTCGATTACAAAAATGCTTTGCTTGGATGCTTTGTTTAATGTCCTGCTCAGTGATGACCGTGTTTCACACGGAGGATTATTACAGGCGCACAGCGTGCTTACGCTGCATCACGCGTGGCAGAGCGGTAAGGAAAAGCAGAGTGGCGAGGCTGTACAGGTCAGGTAGCATTTTCGGCAAACTTCTGAGTCACGGAGACGGTGAATAGTTCCAAACATTGACATTCATGGCATAGAGTCACTGTTACTAAGCACTAAAATACCAGATAAAAAAAAATTCATACATTAGCTGTTATTAATATACTAAATAATATATTTTTTTAAATGTGCGCAGCATTAACTGTTAATGGCTATTAATAGTTATGACCGAAGGTAGCTTAGCAGCTGTCAAGGCTAACGTCTCCATTTCATTGATGATTTTGTATACTGTCTACTCATGTAGGGTAATATTACATATTAAGGTGTTCTGGTTATCAACAGCTTCATAATTACAGTTAGCTGCACTGCTACCATGTTAATACAGCTGATTAAAATATCAGTTTACAGCTCTCCTTGAGTCACATGGTCAATGTGAATTCACCATTAAAAGTTTAATCATTAAAACCAATGAGTTGTTCATTTTAAGAGGCCATTTTTTCTCTTTTGAATAGTTACTATTGCAGTTAAGACAAAAGTATTTCTTATCCAATTACTCGATTAAGTGATGGATATAATACTCGATATAATACTCGATTACTAAAATAATCGATGGCCGCAGCCCAAGATCCAGAACATGAAAAATGTGACAATTTCAATGGACTGCAAACTGTAACTTTAATAAAAAATCTAATAAAAATATTGCAGGCTGTAACGCTAGAAAACTCAGACAGAACGGATCGTTGCTGGGTTTTTCCGCCTCACTGCTCGTCCCAGGGAATGTGTTTGACATTACTGGTGGCGTTGTCAGCCATCCCATAATGAAAAATGAAATGTCTTTGACAATTAAACGCTTGTATCTCTTAAGACTGAAAATGGAAAATGGTGTTTATGACTGTAAGCACTTGCATTCTACATGTTGTATTGGATGGCAATATTTCAGGCGGTGAAGTTAGTTTTCGGTATCGGCAGTTTTAGTTGGCACACATTTTTGGTAGAAGTTACAGTACAAGGCACCCGTCCGCGAAAAGCTCCTGTTACTTATACACAGTATCTACGTAAAAAGATGTTGTAGGTGCTGACCTGTCGCTTTAACCAACAAACTTGCTGTACCTTTGTTGGGCATAGGCTGATTGATTGGTTGTTTCTGTGATGTGATAGGCTGATGTGTGCTATCAAGCAAAGTTCCTCATCGACCGTTTTATCAATGTTTCTCGTTTTTGCCCGGCTTGTAACAAATAGTGTGAGTGTAACAAATAGTAAGGCGCACTTATGAGAAGCAAGACTTAAGCTAGACTTATATGGTTCAATGAGGCCTGACTTCTGCTGTCTTTTGAGTAGACAGTTTAGATGAATTAATTTAATCAAAAGCATTAATAATCACAATAACTGCCTATGATATCAAAGGGTCCCTCTTAGGCTTCAATGAAAAGGTTTGGATTTCCATAGTCTGGGCTTAGGCTATCTGGTAAAATCCTTGAAATGCTATGCGTACTGGAACAGCAAGGAGGATGGCGAGCTCCATGTTCGTACTCTCCATGTGCATGTGTTGGTGTGCAGCAGCTGCGTGAAATATTAAACTGCATCATCCCACAGGGCTGTCATGCCCTGCTCCCTGGGATCACGTTCCCCGCTTGATCGTGACATCTTATTTGTGGGTCGCACTGCAGAGCAGGAAGTGAACCCTGGGCTGGGATGATAACTAATCCACCGCAGCTGCAGGCTGAAAAGACGCCCTGGAACACTTCCACGCGTGATCCCTCCAATGGAAAGCTTCCTTCAGATGTTCTCACCCCCTGCGGGGAATCAGAGGTCCTCAGAAACAGCGAAGAAAGGAAAACGAATGGCTGGCATGCTAGGATATGAGTAACGACAGAGAGAGACATCATGTCAGAAGTGACCAAAGGAGCCACGGAGGGATGACAATCAAGATGATGCCACTGGATGATAATTCCCCTGCGACCTCGTGACCCTGCTTTTAATTAGTCTGTGGCAGAAGCACACGCGGTGTCTGCCTCCATTCGGTTGTCCCTGCCCCAAGGCACCTGAGGCAGTGGCAGAAGCACATGCGGTGTCTGCTTCCATTCGGTTGTCCCTGCCCCAAGGCACCTGAGGCAGTGGCAGAAGCACATGCGGTGTCTGCTTCCACTCCGTTGTCCCTGCCCCGAGGCACCTGAGGCAGTGGCAGAAGCACATGCAGTGTCGCCTCCATTCGGTTGTCCCTGCCCCGAGGCACCTGAGGCAGCGGCAGAAGCACATGCGGTGTCTGCTTCCATTCGGTTGTCCCTGCCCCAAGGCACCTGAGGCAGTGGCAGAAGCACAT
>JAODKN010000002.1:21554262-21566671 GCA_026774425.1 Petrocephalus zakoni
GCGGTGTCTGCCTCCATTCGGTTGTCCCTGCCCCGAGGTACCTGAGGCAGCGGCAGAAGCACATGCGGTGTCTGCCTCCATTCGGTTGTCCCTGCCCCGAGGCACGTGAGGCAGTGGCAGAAGCACATGCGGTGTCTGCCTCCATTCGGTTGTCCCTGCCCCGAGGCACCTGAGGCAGCGGCAGAAGCACATGCGGTGTCTGCCTCCATTCGGTTGTCCCTGCCCTGAGGCAGTGGCAGAAGCACACGCGGTGTCTGCCTCCATTCGGTTGTCCCTGCCCTGAGGCACCTGAGGCAGTGGCAGAAGCACATGCGGTGTCCGCCTCCATTCGGTTGTCCTTGCCCTGAGGCACCTGAGGCAGTGGCAGAAGCACATGCGGTGTCTGCCTCCATTCGGTTTTCCCTGCCCGTGGCACCTGAGGCAGTGGCAGACGCACATGCGGTGTCTGCCTCCATTCGATTGTCCCTGCCTCGAGGCACCTGAGGCAGTGGCAGAAGCACATGTGGTGTCTGCCTCCATTCGGTTGTCCCTGCCCCGAGGTACCTGAGGCAGTGGCAGAAGCACACGCGGTGTCTGCCTCCATTCGGTTGTCCCTGCCCCGAGGCACTTGAGGCAGTGGCAGAAGCACATGCGGTGTCTGCCTCCATCCGCCTCTGCCCCCTCTTTGTCCTTACCAGGGTACCTCTACCTAAATGACACCCGCAGGGGGTCAAAATCTACCAATTTTTAAGCAATAAGACCCTTTTCTCTTTGCTTAACAGAAAAAGTTGCATGATTTGCTGAGGGTGGCTACAGGGGGATGGATCTGTTGTTGTGGCTGCCTCAACAAGGCCTCCAAGCGACACTGGGAGAGCTCTGATGGTGCTGCTTCTGGTACTCGTCAGCCGTCTTGGCACTAGGCCTTGGATTCCTTCCTGCCACCCCCGTCCTTGTCTCAGCAGGCTGTTAGTGAGAGCTACATCCATGAGCTGCCTAGATGGAACGGAATCCTGGACTTCCTGGATCTCTGGGATATTCTGCAGCGCACTGGTGTAACACATATGTGGGGGAAACGTCCCTTTGAGATGTTCAGAGAAGCGCAAAGAGAGATGGTGTAAGAACTGCATTAGCAATCATAATCAAGTCAAGCTTTCTTTAGTTAATGAGAAGTGAATTGATGTTAAGAGTATCCAAACAGAAGTATATATGATATAGGGTAATGCTTTACATTAACTGCCCCTTCATAATGCATCCACAGAATATTCAGTGCACTTTCATAAGGAATTTGTGATGCATTCATAGAACATTCGTAAGCAGCATGTAAGTATACCTTAACATCCTGACACAGCAGCTTTAATAAAAAATAATAACAAACATGATATGCATATGATGTTCATTATTAATTTATATTTACTGTTACTTCTTCTTCTTTGAAAGTATTATGAATGCAATGCTTTAAGATGCTTATGAATGATCTATGAATACATTATGAAGGTGCAGTTAATTGTCAATTGTAGTGAAGCATTGCCTGTTATACTGAAGGATTTAATGTCACGGCGCAGCCTAATGTAGGCAGGAAAAAGGTGTCAATCCATTTAAGGCTTCAAGATAAAATGGGGTTCATTAGGTAAATTAATTACACTTGGGAAGGCACAAAAGAAAACGGACCATAAGGAACATAACAAGGGAATAGCACAACACCGGGAGCAGTACTAGGCACCAAACCGGGGCAACAACAGACAGTTACTAAACACAATGAATGACTAGAGAACTGCAAGAGCAGGCACATAAATATACAGGCAACCAGGGTAACACGGGGGACAGGTGGGGAACACAAGACAATTAACCAAACAGAACAGGCACTGGCAACTGGCAATAGGTGGAATGACTAACATTAATGAGCACTGAATTAGGGAACATTTACCACACACTGGGAATTACAATGCTAAGATAATAAACATGGAACACATGTACAAAACAGAACCAGAACACAAGTATGGTACAAGTACAGGGAAACAAAGATAGAACATAAGCACTGGAGAACAGAAACCACGAACAGTCTCTGTGCTGCACAGTCAGCCCATAAAGCTATGCGGCAGAGCCAGGAGCGTGAAAAACACACTAGGGCTAAAAGACAGTGAGGGGAAAAATGGGATGGCCAGCAACTCCTGCTGGCCAAACATGGAAGAGATACCGAGAACAGGGTCCCACAGCACCAGCCCTGACAATTTACAAGACCACAGTCAATTATATAAGCAGGATGGTATTCATAATTTCAGGGAAATGATCAGGCTGTATATCCCAAGTTAAACCATATACCTACAAGGACTTAACCCACTTCAGTTTAATAAATAGTCTATGTAAGTCTACTTCATTATTTACTTACGGCTCTTACTGCGTATGCACTGTGCTGCTGGAGAAAACTTAGAAATTCTTGAATTTGAAATCAGGACCAGCTTAACCTGTGATGAGGAGTTTTATACGGAGCATTGTTCTTTAAATCTGCTTTAGGGATTGTTAGCCGTGGCAAACCTCTTTGTGCCACTGAGAAGAAAAATAATTCACTCCATGTTTGAATAAATTAAACTAGCAATCAAAGTTAATAATCATAATAATGTATATAAGGTTAATAATATACTAATCAAAAAATCTCTCCCGTGAACTTTTTCACTTCTACTACTGATATCTGCCTTGATGATGTGATAAAAATTTTACAGTCTGACTGTGAGTGGAAATTATTGTATTAAACACTGCTCGCCTGATTCCTTCAATTATTATTCTGAGTAGAAGCACAAGGGGCTGCATAACTCAATAAAGAGAGTTTCAATTGCTATTCATGCCCACAATCAGCCAACAAACTGAATGTTCTGTACAGGCTTGATTTGGGGCTTTCACTCTCCACTGGAGCTGGTCATGAATTGAGCCACGAAACTGGATTAGTGCAGACTGGAACAGAGGTCCAGTGTCAGCCTTCAGCCGCGCAGTGCGTCGCTGTGTGGCGCACCTATCTCTCCCACGCGGCTCAGCACCTGCTCCTAGCATGGCAGTGAAAGGAGACAGGGACTGTCTCAGAGGACAGTAACAAGTCAGGATTGAGCTCTGTCCACTCGCAGTGAAAAAGCAGTAGCCCCTGGCTTTTTCAGTGGGGACCTCCCTCAGAGGGTTGAAAGACTCACATTACTTGAAATGCAGGTGGTTTCATCACAAGGGCTGCAGTCCTATGTTTGTGCATACAGCGGGCCTCCCTCTTGTGGGTGATGGTTCACAAAGGCTCCTGCAATAGGTCCGCAGGGAAGAGGCGCCAAAGTGTGGCCTGCAGGCAGGTTCTCGTGACCACTGTGTGAGAGGCCACGGCTGACAGCCTGACCAGCTGTGGCATCCCATCTCTGCCTCAGCCAGGGTTGCCAGATAAGTTTGGTACCCAAACCTCTTTTTGCCAGCATTGCTAATCAGTTGTGGAATCTCATCCATTTCTTATCCAGGAATGCTGGACCAGTCGTGGCATCCAATCTTTCTCTTAGCCAGGGTTACTAGATTTCATTGTGGTTTTCTGTCCATCTCTTAGCTGGGGTTGCCATACCAGCTGTGGAATTCCATCCCTCTCTTAGACGGGGTTGCCAGAATATTTGTGGGGTCCCTCCTTCTCGTAGCCAGGGTTGTCCACCTGGCATAAGGCTGCTCCGAAACGACCGCAGTGCACTAAGCTCATTGTCCTCATATCTCCCCAGTTTTACAGCCTAATGTAATTGAACAGGGCAGGTCCATCAGAGCTGTCCATTTATACTACATTGGTTATAAGTCTTGCCGCTCTTGCAGTGCTCCTGTGATCGCCACAATCATGATGTGTTGGATTGTAATACTGAAAATATTATTCTGCACCAGACCATGCTGCACTCTGGCCATCACACCTCTCAATGAGACGAACCTGAGAATGATCTCCAATCTAATCCACACACACATACCAGCACCTGGTAGATCACCACACTTTCAGACCCATCACAAATTGTGCCTTGGGGTTGAATTTGCCCGCAGTCCTGCTGAGGCATGATGACACGTTTTCTGTCATGTCCCGCAATGGCACCGTAACACCTCCTTCCTCATGCTACACTTCCTCCCAATTCGCCATCAAGAAGCACACTTACCCTCCTGTGGTGCTGACTGGGGATTAGTTCCTGGTGCAAGGCCCACTTAACAGATTTCCCAAAAATCCAATTGCAGAATATCGTACACCCAGCACGCTTTTAACGTCTAAGATACCCCCAGAGATTCATATCCAGCAACAACTCCTTCTATAAAATTCATGAAGACTATCGTAAAAACCACAGATTTTATTTGCAGCAAATTTTAACTAAATGACCACACTTCACAATCGTTCAGTAATTGCAGGGATTAGCATTGGGGGCATTAGGATCGTTCCGTAACACCTCCAACACTAAAAGGGAAGTGGAGAGGTGAAAAAAAGCATGATGATAACATTTAATTGCATGGATATCCGTCTGCTTTTCTCCTTGGAATCCCTGCTGTAGATAATGTCAGGTGCTGCTTCGACTGATTGTCTGTCCTGCGTGTCTTAATTAAGACCAATCAGATGAGATTCTTACGGAAAGCAGGTAGCAAGTTCCTGGTATAGGAGCGACTTTTTCCCGTACGCAGTTTAAAGTGGTTGGCCGGTTATCAGGGCTGCACTCGGCATGTGATTTACCCCTTTTATTGGCTGCAGAACAGTAATTGTTTTTATAAAATGTCTGCAGAAGGCCATTCATTTAAATATTTCCTTATGAGTTCTTTCACTGGCTAAAGCCTGTAATTAATTTTGTCTATCTATGACTTGGTTCTTATTTATACGGCTTTGCCGAGGTTAATATACGAAGCTCAGGAAATTCCAGATAAAACCAGCAGACCTTATCAGCCAATTTCAAATGGGTTTTTGGACAGGTGGTCTGGCCTGGTCTGCATTGCTCACCAGCAGATCTGCTACTACAGCCGTTTTTACCTTCCGCGACTAACAGATCAGCCGGTGATTAATGCCAGTGAGTTACATCCTGCAAAAATCTATTTGCAAATCAGCTGAGTTCTACCGAACTTTTTACTCGCACTTTGACTTCTGGTTCTGTTGTGATGCGCAGTGTTTTGATGCTCAAACTGTAACCGGAGTGGAAGTTCATCCAGGACTTTCCAATGGAATTCTGCTAGAATTTTCAGCTAGGTTCAGATGGGTTTATGGGCAGCGGAAGGTTTCTTTTGGCTCGGTTGAGCAATTGTAGCTGTCTACACCACTTAGTATCTGATAATTAAGTCAGACATGTTCAAACCAGCTGTGACTATGTGATAAGGGGGGACTGGTTTTAACAAGAAATTCTGCCAAGTTACTCTACAGTTTCCTGCCATAATATATGATAGATGACTGGTATATGTATGTAGGTATATAAATACGCACAGTACATGTTATATGGGCTGTTTGCAGTGCACAGGCACGCTCACACACTTTTAAGATCGGCTAATTCTAGCACACATACCCACATGCAGCAGCTGGAGAATGGTACGCTATTCCTAGCGCACACTATGTGGGGTACAGCACGGCACATTGGCACACCGGCACAGACGAGGTTCTTAATCTCCAGGGCAAGACGTGTCACTCTGAGAAGTCTGAAGTCTCCCCGTCTGCTCCCTGAGGCAAACGCCAGTGCCTCTGGGGGGGGTTGTGTAGCAGTGTGACTGGCATGGGTAAGTCACTGTATGAACAGGAGGTTTCAGGGAGCCAGGGAGGGGGAAACGTCACACTCTGAGTGGCCCGTCTACGTTAGTGGGATGCAGAGAGCCGGCCAGAACTCCGGGCCCTGTGTGGAGGGGGGCAGGGGATCAACTCCAGCAGGCTGAATAGGAACCACTGGACGTCTGCATTGGTGCCAGGCCATTCATCATTGGGGCGGATAGCGTCAGTAATGAGTGAGGCTCGCAGTCATTAAGTAAGTGGTTCTTCTTTTAAAGCACAGGGTTCCAGGGACCGTCCAGTTCTACACCACGTGCTCTGTTTGTGCAGACTGACGTTCAATATGGAAAACGTAGCCGGCGTGTGAGTGATGGTACGGCTCGATTGCGCTCTGATACGATCTCCATAATCTGCTGGCACAGAGGCTGTAAACATGGCTGATACTGTATAACAGTCTGTGATAATAACAGCCTATAATAATGAGTGAGTCACGTCATGTGACCCTCGCTAGAACTGATAGGTCATTGACTCACTCTGACTGACGCGCCGTTTCTAATCAATTCAAAACAGATTGAAAACAAACTGTAAACTGTTAGAAATTTAAAGAGCATCATTGCACAATTAGAGAAGAAGGGTTTTAAAAACGAGAGAGAAAATCTGTAAGTAAAGCTTACGGAATAGGATTGAGCCGGTGCGTGTTAAGCAGAAGAGACCCGGGCAAACTACTCATGGAAAGAAAAACTGTGGATAAAAACTAAGGCAATAATTTAGATTATCGCCATAATTTCCTCAAAGTTCCTCTGACTCGCGTGTCACTCGACCGAGTGTTGGAATCGCAGCGAGGGGTGGTAACTCACGGAAGTGCGGCAATGAAGCCGGGTGGAATAGTGAATAATTATGGCAATTAGGGATAATTATTGATGATGAAAGTGTGGACATTGTCCTGTGTAAGCCGTTGCGTGTAAGTGCCATTACAGGGTCAGGGATGGGTGAAACGGCTTACACAGTACCAGTCAAAAGTCTGGACACACCTACTGAAAATCATTGCTTTTTCTACAAGATAACTTTAAGGTTATGTAGTTAGTGTTATGTTGTGAACAAGGAAAGACATGGAGATGCCTGGTCCCCACAATCTCTATAAACCCTGTGTAGCTGGTTTGGGAGGAGTTGGATTGAATAGTAAGAGCAAGGTGGCCAGCTTAGGCCCAGAACATGTAGAAACCCCTCCAGGACTGTTGGAGAAGCATTCCAGGTGGCTACATCTGGAACCTGGTTGAAAGAATGCCAAGTGTCTACAATGCTGTCATTGAAGTAAAAGGGGACTGTTTTGAAGAGTCTAAAGTGTAATGTTAGGTTGAACACATCTCTTGTTTGTTTGTGCAATATTTGATATGTCAATTCATTACTTCATAGTATTTTTCTATAAGATGAATAACAGCTAAAATAAAGATAAATACATTAAAAACGGGTGTATCTAGACCTTTGACTGTAGATTTTTGTAAAATCTGTCAAGAATGTGCAAAAAAAAATTCCTTTATCGATATCACTCATCTTATAATGTTTATATGTATAGTAATTGTTGCGATGCACTGGTGTCCCATCTAAGGTATTCCCTGGCTTTGTCTCCAGTGCTCCCAGTCAGTGGGAGCTGTTGGAAGACGGATGGACGGATGTATGTAGTTTTTGAAACAGGTTATTATGCACAGAATGATAAAAATGCAGGCAGGCCTTTTGCTATTTTCCACTTGGGGAGACTGTTAAATTTCGTAGCAGCATCGAAACAAAGCACTACGGCTTACTAAATGAGGGGTGCTGATGTAACCCCCCACAGCGATTATCTGTTGTGTCACAGTGGCTGTGCTTCTGAGGAGGATGGGGCTGGAGCGAGCCTGGAGCAACAGCAGCACGGGGGGGGCGACATTAAGGAAAGAAGAGAAAGGGGACGAGTGGGAGGGAGGGAAGAGGAGAGAGGAGAGTCGAGTGAACTCTCTTCTCTTTTTTCTGCAAACCGTCTCCACTGGGGCGCTGTGTGTTCCTACTTAACTGGGAAAAAAGAAAGAAAAAAACGTTTAGCGCAAGTATGGAGGGTGAAGATACCGAAATCCCATAATTACTTTACCGTGGGGTGAAAACAAGACTAGAGGGCAAATCATTTACATCATTTTTTTTTATATATAATTTTGAGCTCTAGCTGCCGTACAATAGATTCACTTGCAGCGTCGGAAATTAAATGCTCCGCTCAGGACAGCCGCAGTTTTGTCGATTCTCGTTACCTGGATGTTCAAAATGGTAACCAAAAAGTAGGAAGCACCTCAGCGTCGCACAGATTTCCAGCGGACCTTAAAGAGAAGGCAGACGTCTTTGTCCGTCTCTCGGCAAACTGTCGCTATGCCTGCCAAAGTGACTGTTTGTGCACTCGTGAGTAAATATGTCTTCTTTAAATCCGCCGTGGCGCATGAGGATTGTGTCTGGATTATGAAAGTTGATGATGAGCTTTGGTCTCCCCTCTCCCAGCCCGCCCCAAACTATAAAATGGCCCTTGTTCATATCCAATGTCATTCAGCCAGTAATGCTTTCATTTCATTACGGAGCGGGAAAGCGGCACAGAGCAGCTATGAGCTTTCGTTTCCTGTTCCCCACACGCGCTCTGAGATGGTTTTTAGTACATCTAGTGCAAAAAAATAAAAAGTCCAGTGGGGGGAGGAGGGATGAAATCTTAAGCGAGATAAGCAGAGTGTTTTCAAGGAGTCGCCAATGATGGTTATATCCAGATGGTCTGTGGACCAGGGAGTGTTGGAATGCAGAGGCATTCCAATGGAGAGGTAACACGTTCTGAGATGCAGAACGCTGGGAAGCTGGGGAAGGAGTAGCGGACTGTGGGGGTGGGCTCCGTCATGCTAACGCTGTGGTTTGCTGCTACCCCACTGCAAAGGGGCCAGAGGTTACCAGCCACCAGGGAACGTATCTGTGCCATTATGAGTGACAACGTGGCATTTTGGAAGGGGGGGGGGGAGCATCCAGTACGGGGAAGTGTTTGAAACGTGCTCTTTAAAAGCTGGCTCTGATCAAAAGCAATCAGTCAATCAGTTTCTCCATGGAAGGGAGTCGCCCATGTCCTGACACTCAGAGGCGACCAGCCGGGGACTCCATAGCGTGAAGGAGGGACACTGCCTCTGAATTACTGCACACAAGCATCAAGAGATGATCTGTTTGTCACACAAAGGACATTGCCCTTCATAAATGGGTGGTTGGCTGTGCAGATGGATTCAGTTCAATGAAGGTCAATCAGAAATACTAGTTCAGTTGATTAGAACCTTAATTGCTCTTTGTTTGCCTGAGTCACTTTTGGAAAGGTAAATTATTAGTTTACAGTGTCTGCTGTTCAGTGCTGTTCAGCAGTGAAGCCCTTTTATTCTTATATGTTACTGTTTTCCTTTGTTATTAAAGTAAATGAAATAAAATTAGGGTTTTAATGATTTGTACATATATAATTCTGCGGTTTTGGGTTTGAGTCCATATTTGCATATTGTCTGCTGTGTTTGTGTGGATTTTTTTTGTCTGGTTTTGTTTACTGGTTTGACTGGGATAATGCATATTATCCTGTAATACCTGAATACCTGTAAAAATGCCAAGATAGCCAGAAGGCTAGTTTTCATCTGTAGTCCCTAGGTCCTTCTCTTGGGAGAAGTGTGTGTGTGTGTGTGTATGTGTGTTGACACCTTGCACACTGTGGCTCTCAGAGAGCACACTCCATATCTCTGCAGGCCTAATTGGAAAACATTTTCTTTTTGTTGTATTTATGGGTGGGTGGGCAGAGGGATGGATGGAAGCTTTGATACCATAGCTTTTTAAATGACCTGCTGTCTTCTGCATTATTTTCATTCCAGTCTGCTCCCAGTTCTCCAGAGGTGTCTATGCCATCTTCGGCTTCTACGACAAGAAGTCCATGAACACCCTGACCTCCTTCTGCGGGGCCCTGCACACCTCCTTCGTCACGCCAAGCTATCCCACTGACGCGGACGTGCAGTTCGTTATTCAGATGCGTCCCGCACTGCGAGGCGCCATTCTCAGCCTGCTCTCCCACTACAAGTGGGAGAAATTCGTCTACCTGTACGACACGGAGAGAGGTGAGTGACCAGCTCGCTTGGGGCCCTCAAAGCATTAGAAGCCGTCCGCCATACTGCCTGATACTCTGCCGTCAAGCTGCAAATCAGTAGGCGCGGCAAGGGCGTAGGAGACAGGTTGATATTGGGGGGGGCACAAATTAATAATTTAGATGCTATTTTTTGCGAGTGGGGGCAGACAACAGCAATTAAACATTGGTTCCTATGCCCCTGGGGAGCAATGAAAGAGACTTTAAGACCAAGCAACCATTTTAAATGAGTAATAGGAAAACAGGAAGTCTCTGGAGATCAACTGTGCCACCAGGATGTACAATATGACCATCAGCTGAGGTAAATGGACAGAGAGATACAGGACTGTCAGGTAACGAAAGAGAGCTGGGTAATAAGGGATGGGGCAGCGGAGGCAGGCAGTTTATACTGCTTATGATTTTGTTTGTTATGCTGAATTATCTTCAGGATTAAATGCAAAAAAAAACTTAATTATCTAGTTAATGAGGCAGGAAAATGAAAAAATATCACCGCAGGTGTGATTAGTAATTCATAGTCAGTCACATCAGTTCCATGTAAAGACGAATTCTTAAATCCTGATTAAAATATAGATTAATATACATGTAGATGTACATATATTACCTTGCGTTTGGTGTAAAGGGAGGCAGCTGCTTAACCTCCTATAACACTTCCTTGTGATATAGGATGTAAAATGTCTTTGAAGGCTTTTCCACCCCCAATGACACCGAAGCTGAATCTGCAGTTCCCTTTCTAGTCTGCCGAATCTGCCACAGCCCTTCTTATCTGTTAAAAGGGTAGCTTCAGCAGTGCTAGCTGAAGTTACAGTATGATGGTCAATGTAAGGCATGGAAGTGACACATAGCATTCCCCTCCAGAGGTGCCCCTTGGGCGTCTGTCTTCATTATCATCACATTGTGATTTCTCCAATGCTGCGCTTTCTCTGGGTCATGATATTAACACAAAGGGTTACGATTTTAAGCCTTCGGGAGTATAAACGCTTTTCAGCATCTTTGTTGCCATTCTTATCTTCGTTTTACTGCCGCTATCTGGCCTTTGAAGGGGTACAGAGGTCATTTTCTCACAGGTCAACCAAACAGCTCAATGATTCAGGGCCGAACCCTGCGGATCAATGCGGACCTGCTACGTCTGTGTTACATGTCTTACGGTTCGCGTGCCGGTCGCTGTGCAAGTGCCAGAGCCTGTACCCCATCCAGAGGATTCTCCTCCTTCTGCGTTCCATCCTCATCACTGTCACTTTCTTTAGCAGCTAACACCCCTTCATGTAGGAACTCTGTGTCCTCTGTCCATTCCTGATAGAGCAAACCCTCCCCCCCCCAATATACATGTCACTCCTCTCGATGCTCCGACCTGCTCTCCGCTCTGTGAGGAGGGGCCGACTCTTTCCCCGTCATGGCAAATGAGCTGAATGCACGCATCGGGGTGCCTGGGCCTCAGAGAGACCCGGTGCGACACAAGTGTTTAATCCTCAGTGGTTCCTGGAAAACGTCTGCAGCTAATTGGATTAGACAAAAGCTAGGGGGCGGCGGCTTGTCTTCCCCTGACATTGATGGCCGAGTGTCCTTCAGGCAGCTGGGGCACGAGCGTGGGCTATGTCCAGCTCCTGGCCAAGGAGAACAGCGGGGAGCCCAGGGTTTGTTCTGTACCATGTACAGCAGTGTTTCCCAATCCGGTCCTCGGGGACCTGCAGACAATACGTTTTTTGATCCCTCAAAAATGTGGGCTGTCTGGCAGGGAGCTGAGAGGGAGCAAAAACATAGAGGTAGCAAAGATGTGGCCTAGTGCAGCCATTTTCATTTCAACCATATGTTGTGTAATAGAGCTGTGTTTTTCCCCTGGCCACACCCTGGATGCTGAATGTCATTTTAGCAAGAGCACCTGTCCCAGAAAAGGTTAGGTTTATGGCATCAAAAGTACCAACGGCTTTTCCTGGAAGGCTGACTTCATGTATGGAAAAAACCCAGCTTATCAGAAGCCTGAATCAGCCCACCCAGGATGTGCAGTCAGCAATAAACCGGTGGAAGGGATGGATCAGAAGGGCACTCTGCACTCCACAAGTACCATCTCTGAAATAACAGCCTGTTTTATCTCTCCACAGACAAAATGATTTATCAAACTGAGCACGAGTGCATAGTAATACTTCACAATAAGTGTGAATATCGCGTCCGTATTCCATGGTGCCCACCACCCGGCACACATTCGTGTCGATGTGGGTGTGCTGTCATTACTCTGTCCTCAAATAGCCACCTTCACGTTGTCGTGCTATCCACAACGCCACTGCTGTTCAGCATCCTCCAGTGGACAGAAATAATGAAAGTGAGAGGCAGTGACAGCCGCGCGGCACGTAGGATCGGGAAGTACGTGCTGTGCGGTGTCCGCAGTGGCTGTGAGTGACCGGTGACTTCCGTGCCGTGCAGTGACTGTGAGTGACCGGTGACTTCCGTGCCGTGCAGTGACTGTGAGTGACCGGTGACTTCCGTGCCGTGCAGTGACTGTGAGTGACCGGTGACTTCCGTGCCGTGCAGTGACTGTGAGTGACCGGTGACTTCCGTGCCGTGCAGTGACTGTG
>JAODKN010000002.1:21566771-21595135 GCA_026774425.1 Petrocephalus zakoni
GCCTGTGAGTGACCGGTGACTTCCGTGCCGTGCAGTGGCTGTGAGTGACCGGTGACTTCCGTGCCATGCGGTGGTGGTGGGTGACCAGTGACTTCTGGTGCCATGCGGTGGCTGTAAGTGACCGATGACTTCCATGCCCTGCGGTGGCTGTTAGTGACCGGTGACTTCCGTCCCGTGCGGTGGCTGTGAGTGACCGGTGATTTCCGTGCCGTGTGGTGGCTGTTAGTGACCGGTGACTTCCATGCCGTGCGGTGCCTGTGAGTGACCGATGACTTCCGTCCTGTGCGGTGGCTGTGAGTGACCGGTGATTTCCGTGCCGTGTGGTGGCTGCGGTGCCTGTGAGTGACCGGTGACTTCCGTGCCGTGCGGTGCCTGTGAGTGACCGGTGACTTCCGTGCCGTGCAGTGGCTGTGAGTGACCGGTGACTTCCGTGCCATGCGGTGGTGGGGGGTGACCAGTGACTTCTGGTGCCATGCGGTGGCTGTGAGTGACCGATGACTTCCATGCCCTGCGGTGGCTGTGAGTGACCGGTGACTTCCGTCCCGTGCGGTGGCTGTGAGTGACCGGTGACTTCCGTACCGTGCGGTGGCCACGGTGGCTGTGAGTGACCGGTGACTTCCGTGCCATGCGGTGGCCGCGGTGGCTGTGAGTGACCGGTGACTTCCGTGCCGTGCGGTGGCCGCGGTGACTGTGAGTGACCGGTGACTTCCGTGCTGTGTGGTGGCCGCGGTGGCTGTGAGTGTCCGGTGACCTCTGTTGCTTATAGTTCTTTTGTTTTTACAGCCCTGGTTGCTGTTCGGTTGGTCCATCCAACTAACAAACTGCTGAATCTGACCAGGGTGGCAAGGGGGCCTGGGGCCTATCGCTGGCAGCACCCGGCCAAAGGCAGGGGGAAACCCTGGATGCGAAGCCAGCCCTTCATAGGACACTCTCAGACACACACCATAATGCTCTTTAGGCAGTTTACAGATGCCAGTTCACCTAAGTGCACGTTTTTGGACTGTGGGAGGAAACCAGAGTAGTCAGAGGAAATATTCACTTTTTTGCTCACAACTGATCCTTGATCCAGCCATACTTATCTGGTTACCATAACCATGCCTGGACTCGGAATCGTCGTCTCGGTAAGCCAGAGCCTCGTAACGCTGGAGGCATCTGTCGAGGTTCTCCTGCTACTGCTGGGGGCCGCCGTTGTAGATTCAGTGAAGCACTCAGCTCAGGTTGGGATGAGAACGTGTTTGGGTCAGAAATAAATAGTACAGGCAGAAAAAAGTATGGGGTGTTCTGGGCATTACTTTTAGAGTGACCCTAATATGGCTTTAAGTATCTAAATATAGCCAGTTAATTTAGGTTGTGTTGAAGAGGTCAGATGCTCCACCACCGCGCTGTAAGTGATGTTACTATTACTCAGTTAATATCACGATTGTCATTTTGAAGATGAAACTAACTTTACAGGGAATTGTTACGTGTATTATTCCAGTGATCTAAAGCAAGAAACAAATATTTTGAGTAAAATCTCTTTAAATTACATTTTCCTTTATAGTTTAGAAAATATATAGTATCTAAAGAAATCTTAAAGAATATCTATTATGATAATGGATTTTTTGTGCCAACATTAGTATATTATCTTCCTGCGGTTTAATTTAGCTAATATATTTAGGAGAGGGAAAAAAATCGCTTGCAAGCTGGGAAACTAATTGGTAACAATGGATTACACATCAGGCTTTCGATGGATGGTCTTCTATCTGCCAGGAATAACAACTATGCTCTTCATCTAACTTGGAGGAAAATAGGTTTTTATCCCATCACAAAAATGAATGTGACACCAGACCAGAGAGCATAATAGCTTTTTAGCAGTTTAAAAAATGGCCCAAATCACTATGAAATGGCTAGAGGCTGGAGTTTTTGACCATATATTCCAGAGCTCGGCTATGGCAGGTTAGTAAACAGCTGGCTGTCTTTTTGTGGGGGCCGCGTGATCGAGGGCTCGCATGTTCCTTACTGGAGTATGGGAGTTCTCCCATGAGCACTCTGCTTAACCAACGTGTTCTAAGCATAGTGAGGGGTCAGCCATGCTCTAGGCTAATGTGACATCATTTATCCAGCCCTGTGTAGTGCTGGGGGGGGCGGGGGGGGTCGTGCAATGCTAGAGACATGGAAAACAGCACAACTCGCCGCTTTCCTACAGTATAATTCTATTAAGGGGCGTGCAGTGATTTCATAAGGAGTGCTTTTACACCTACGCAGTGCTTTCACATCTTAGGGCCTGTCGCATCACACTGCACACTCGCAGATTGGCCTTAATGTGATCCAAATGCCCAAGACGCAGTGTCGCATCCTAACATGATGCGTCCTGATTGGGTATTAAACGCAGGACATTTTTTCAGACGCGTTTCATTAAATCCGGGCACACTGCACTCCGGGGGGGGGAGGGGGTTCAGTCGCCCCTGGCAACAGAACTCTGACCCTTCCAAAAAGTGTTACCCGGGAAGCACATACTGGGAATGTAAGGAAATTGGGAATAGAAAGGATAAAGGGAGACAAGCAGTCCTTTTAAAGCACAGTTGTCCCATGCATTGCAGGCCAAACCCAGGGCTGAGAGCTGGCCACTAATTATGAAGGCACTGGACACATCAAATGGAAGAATACTTAGTTATTTTGCTCATTATGGTCCCCTATACCTCATCTGGGCTGCCTTTCATCTTCCTCTATAAAGCCTCCTTCCTTAGTTAGCTCATGTCCAATAGATGTCATTTTTTTATATGACTTATTTTTTTCTCCGCTGTCCAGATTCAGGTCTTTTTTGTACTTTTCCTTTTTCAGTCGACCAGGAGAAGGGGGCTTACAGATCCGCCAGGAGCACAAAGCTTGTCAGATGGATGTGACAGGAATGCAGGAGGCAGGGCAGGGTGGAGACGCCTGGTCCCGCCCTCTACGGACCGTCTCTCAGTCGGGTCGGGCCTGATAGCTGCGGGCCGCCACGGTACCACAGGATGATTACGGCCTTTATTGTCTCTCCGAGGCACAATCAGCCTTAGCGTCTCTCTGATTCAGCACTCTCAGCCCCACTTGATTTATGTGGCCCTCTCATGCACTGTATTTATGGCTGTGTTTCTGTGCAGCACACCCGCATTTTAGTTAAAAAAAAAAAATTATAATCACCTTACCAATTGCCTGATGGCGTAAAAGCACCTTGGCTTTCAGTTAACACCTGTGACTGACATTTGGGAGAAGTAGTAGAGATATTTACTTGGGGAGAGATCTGGGCAGTATGCATTGAGGTTAGGGGCTGAGCTCGATAATGTGGGACTGCTCATGTTGCACCTGGTGATGTCATACTACGTTTGGCGGCACTTGGTGATGTCACACTGCTCGGGCTGTGAGTGGTGATGTCACACTGCGCCAGCAGCACCTGGTGACATGCAGACCGGTGTATCGTTCACCTGCCCCTCACCATCAAGATGGCAGCGTTCACGCATGGATGACTCATGGGCGCGAAAGCGATACAGGCCATGAAGGCGATGCAAATGTTTAAATCTCACTCAGAAACAGCTACACTGGTTGCAGCACACAGGTGTCAGCTTGTCCGAGTCCCAAGGGTGGCGAGATGCATTTATGCAGACAGTATACTGCCCAGTGTGGGAGGAGGAATAGTCAGAACGCTTTCAGCCTTATGTTGCCGCGTCCTCTGCAATGACGCATGAATATTCAAATTACTTCTGCAGAATAATGTCTACTGGGATACAAAACATCAGTTTCTGTGCTTCTCATGTAACATGCATTATACAACTCTTTTAATATGTTGTTGTTAATAAATATGATTAGACAATATTATTTCTATGAACATATTGCAGTTTTATTTTTAATAATCAGGTAACAGGACTGACTTGCCATTTCTACCAACCTATCTGTTTTGACAATACACCTCTGAAACCACCAGAGGGCAGGGGTAATATTTATAGCACCTGACTTGACATTACACTTTAGACTTGGGGGGGGGGGGGTCATCCATCACTAGCTATACATTTATATCTATTCCCTTTTCCTTCAAATGAACCCATCAGGAAGTGGTAGTGGTGACACATTTGTAATGCACCAACTGGATCCTGGAGCACGCCAGATCAGGCAGTCAACAGTTTTCAGTGTGAAAATTAAATGCCATCCGTAACGATCACTAATTAACAGGTGTGTTTAGTCATGCACAGATGGGGATATGTATCCATTCCAAAATCTGGGCATCATTTGCTCAGTATAACAGTATAAAATCACAGTATCAAATCAGTACTGCTGTCACTAAAAACAAAATGTTTATATACGGTACATAAGTGACATTTAGACATTTTTTTGCCATTTTGCCGGAAATGTTAAAGGCCTTTGGCTGCTCTTACTGTTAACAATTTGACTGTTGCTGCTTCAAGATGAATGCCCACAACGTCTCTAATAGACTGGCATCCAAATATTTTGTCAAATTATTTACTTATTTTGTTGTTGAAGTTAACAGGAGATTGTCCTGGCTTAAAAAAGGAATTTGCTGTCAAATGAATCATTTTATGAGGTTTAACATTTTACATTTCAGTTTGTTTTTACTGTCATTCAGTTAAGACCATTTGTGCTTTGCCTGATATAATGAGTTCAGTTTGTATATTAGAAACCTTTTATGCTCATTCGTTAGTAGATAAAGCATATTTGGCAGTGTAGAAGCTGGGATTTTTTGCTGTTTATGACTATTAGTACATTATTATCTACTAGCTAATTTGGTTGTTATATATTTATTTATGTATTATAATTAGAAAGTGAATAGTTTTTTGCATTCTCCCCATTTCCAGCTAACATCTCTGCCTATTAACAGAATTTGCTTGCGTGTGTTTTACAAACAGGTCAAAGTTTTGAATTTTCAACAATTGACTCTTTGCTGTCTGTTGTTTCGACCTTATGTAACACATTAACCCAATGCCACGAAGCGTGCATCGGTCCGAGCCATAGCACTCAGCGTCACCTGGCTGTGCATTAAAGTTGGATGGGTGAATTTTAAGCTTGACGCACACAGCAAACAGTCCCTTTACGTGATGCCCTAAAAGCTTTTCATTAGCGCAAAGAAGGCGGCAGAGGTCAAATCCCCCCAGGCGTGAAACCGTCCGAGTTACTGTTTGAGCTTCCGTACTTGTCAGAATGTAAAATAAATGTCTCCATATTTTCAAGAACTATTTCTGTATTTTATTACAAGGCATCTTCTACAATGAAAGCTGTATCTAGAGGGTGGTCTGATTTGATGCCTTGTAATTAAAATGGTTTTAACAATATGTGGGTGAGGGCTAAGCAGAATGCCCCCGCCCCAGTGCAAAATGCACAATGGCCAGATCAGGACAGATGCAATCCAGCAAACACCTCCTATTATGTCCGCTCCATCGGCGGGGCTGCAGGCTGCATCAGCTCATATTTAAAACTGGGGAGGGCCAGTAACAAACATGTTACCAACATGACATTTAATCACAATGGTACAGTCAGATGTACTATTTAAAACGCTGTTTTAAAAACCAAGAAGCAGAACACTAATCTTTGAAAATGTATTTAAACATTTTTGGAAGCATATTTTGGCCAAAATACCATATTTCCTAATACATGTTATCTCAGGTTGGCAAGCAACGACAAACATAAGCATTGAAAGTTAATTTGACTTAAGTTTGCATACATTTAAAAATACTAATTATAATATTTATACCAGTGACTATCAATATGCACAACCCTGAATATGTTATTCAGTGGTGCCAGGCTTTGATTCCACTTCAACCTAAAAATGGTGTTACTTCAGATAGATGATAAATTAATAACTAATTTGTTTCACCTCCATCGTGATTAGGTCTTAAATCAAAGCTATGGAGCTTCAGCTACAATACATGCATCCCACTGTTTACGTTTTGACTGTTTTAATGTGAAGGAAATGACTACTAGATATCTTTGTGGTTCCTCTTCACCAGACAAGACTAATCAAACAGTGGTAAATGAGTGCTCTGTGCCAAAAAGTCTAGATTAATCAAACAGTTTTAAATGAGTGTTCTGTGTAACAGCCAAAAGGCTAATTAACATAGCGTGGGAGAGAGGGCCAACACAATACTTATGCCTCATTTAACGTACATCTTCAGTGGACTGAACTGGGTTCAGGCTAATCAATTAAAAGCTCAAGATTATCAATGATGTCACTTCCTGCGTCACAACCTTTTTTTTTTACACTGGTTACACTTTCTCATTTTTGTCATACACCACAAAGGTCCAATGCCTGTCCTTTCCTTGGATCAGGCTTTGTGCAGGGTTTGGGTGCGAGAGACCAGCGCTTTGGCTCAGTGTTAAACCTAGTAAACTAACAACAATGACCTTGTTTATTCCCTTTATGGGCCAAAAGAAGTCCTGGCAGGCACTGTTAGCATCACAAGTCGGAACACAGCAGGAATAAGGCCAATATTCCTGTGAATGGGATGATTAAGGAGGGAATTTTCGTCTTTTTTTTAGCTTCATTATATTGCTGCTCTGCTCCACAGAAAACTCAGACATGAATTCCTCTGTACTAAGAATGTCTGCAGAATTATTGAACTTCTGAAATGCATTTCAATTAACCACAATCTTAACATTTTTTAATAAATTGCCAAAGGAGGTGAAAGTAAACATGAAGTGGCCATGAAGACCCTGCACGACAGATTCCACACTTTCGTCACTCTAATCAAAATCCAAAAATCTTCCATTCAATTAATCAAATTTAAGCACAGCTTTTAAATGTGTGTGTTGAGGCTCAACATAAATAACGCTAAGCAAATTGGAGAAGTCTTAAAAACGAAGTTTGCCTTGTCTTCAGGGCATGGCGAGTGACTTGGGACTGTAACTGGAATGGCTCCTTGTTTTGCTAGCATGAGCACAGTGTGGGCTTCAGGTGAGATGCTGCAGGGCCTCATTAGCGCGGCGAGCAGCACGCGCCCGGAACAGATGGCGAACGCGCCCGGCTCTGGAGCGCCGTACGGCAGCCCAACACAACGGCTCACTGCGGGGGGCCCCCAGGAGGGGCTGTGGCCCTCGCCACTTCATGTCTCGGCCCCCCTTCATATTCAGAGAAAGCACTGCTAGTCAGTGTTAGCCAAGCCTGGAGAAATAGCTTCATGCTCTGTGTGCAGACATGAAGTTCCTCAGCATAAATCTACGCACAAGGGCCTGCTGGGCACTATCTTTATTAAATGGTTTTTCTTATATGTCCTCTTTACTTCTTCCTTTTTTTTTATAGAAAAAAAAAACTTAATGAAAGCTGTACAAATTAACCGAAAGGGGAATCTTTGGTCAGCTTTCAGAACTTGCTGTTTTGTCTGTCAGCATTCCTGAGAGCACATTCCGACTAAATAAGAAAAATGAAAGCCGCTGCAGTATTTAAGGGAATAATTGCTTTGGACAGGGTTATGATAAAGAACGCCATGGCGAGTTAAATGAGTGGGAAACGCTGCCCTTTTTTAAATTCATATGTCAAGTATTCATAAATAAGACAGAATCGGAAGTACCACACTTTAATGTCCTTGTTCTCGCTAGGATAAGACATGCAGCGAAGTAAAGGTGTCCGTTTGAAACAGGATCATCTATCAGAAAGGCTTAGTCCCAAGCCAGCAAAGTGATTCTGGAGTGATGTCATTTTTCCATTTGCCAGCCGCCATTTCCAAAAGCCATGAAATTGTAGCTTGAAGCGTCCATTTTTTTTCATTTTGCTAATGTACAAGATAAACTGACCTTCTCTGTGCTCCAAGCTATTTCCAAGTAGATACAGCACTCTGATTTTCCAGCTGGGTGTTTTTACATGATCGGGGCCTAAACTGAACACGTCCTGCTTACGTGCACATGATACACGACATATCTCAGATGGTCAGATCTGTTATGACGATACCATCTCTGCATTCTTTCTCACACATGTATGAATTAGGATCTGTTATATGTTGGTACATATACTACTCAACACAGCAATGCTCAGAACATCCTACATTTCAATATTAAAATTACTTTGTACCTTTCAGCACTAGCTAAATGTTTTTTTTTTTACTTGGAAACTTACCCAGTGTCATCATCTAAACCTTAAAGGACTTTTTATTAAATTGTAATAATATAAATCTTGCACAACAACTCAGCTGAGCATTTTTCTGAGACCTGAAAGCTGGGATTTAATATTTTCATCCCTTTATTAATGCATCTAATGTAGCCCCCCAAATAATTTCATTACAGTTTTACTGATGCTATCTGAAAAATGCAAATACATTTTGCTCTGTAACAGATAATGACTAGCTATCCGGTGACAGAAATTCAGTTTGTATGGCAGTTATGATTCACATGGCTGATTCAACAGATAATTGCAGCACCGTATAATCCAACGGTTGCCTTTCCGCATCTGTGGGCTAGGAAAATTAAAAGATATGGGAAGATGTGTGCCTCTCTGGCACTTGTGCAGCCTTTAAGATAGGATTTACATGCCTTTTCACTTTGATTAAACCTCAGCTGCCTTAAGGGAGGTGAGCAATCAGAACCGCGCCTGGCCGACGATGCTTTTAATTGACGAGCGAGCACCATATCAAAGAGCTGCTTCATTACTTCAACCCTTTAGTTCTACTGTGCACTTTACAAAAAAAAAGATTCATCTGAATTGGCCTCCCTGAAATCCTTCTGCATTCACATTTTCTCTGGCAACACTGTAAATTGGAAACTTCGGAATTTGCATTCACTGGAAAGTATAAGGTTTCCCTTCATATTCACGATAAGCTGGTGGCAAAGGGGCCTAGCCTGTAGGTGAACGTTAATAAAGCATTATCGCACCATTACGCATATGTTATTTCAGCTCTCAGTCAGTGAGGAATGCAATGAGAAAACACACCATCGGTCGTCCTCCCTCGATTCTCAAAGCACAGATGTTGTTTATACGAGGGCTGCTGCTTTTTTAATGTAATGACATTATGGTTGACATGTTAATCTAAGTTACGATTCAGTGGGTGTAGCAGAAAAAGCGCGTCTTAAGTATTATACTAAAAAAACTACATAAGTCTCCCAACTTAAGTGAGAATTTATTTAAACCATGGTATGCCCATTTATGAACACATTGGTACTTTGCCTTTTTGAGGTACTCCC
This sequence comes from Petrocephalus zakoni, assembly GCA_026774425.1. Lineage (NCBI taxonomy): Eukaryota > Metazoa > Chordata > Actinopteri > Osteoglossiformes > Mormyridae > Petrocephalus > Petrocephalus zakoni. The sequence goes on from JAODKN010000002.1 coordinate 21,575,904, forward strand.
TTTGAAAAAACAAGGTCCATAAACAGCCAGACAAATGATAGGCCCGCACTATTTGTGCTCCAAGGAGGGAATTTGATCACGTTGTATGGATTCAGCACTCTGGACAGCTCCACATCTGCCAGTGCTGCTGCAAGCGAGTATTTTTTTGTTGCTCTAGTGAGGATGGAGTACTTGAGACAGTGATACAGAGCTAGTCTGCATTTGCAGGATTTATACAGAAACACACACACACCTAAACTGCCATTGCACGTTTTCTTTTTGTTTAGAATGTAGGCACAGATGTTTCAAACAGGATGTGACACACCTGATGTTAGTCACATGACAGGAAGACAGGGCACCAAGAATAATAACCCCAACCCTGCTGTGCCATATCACATGCTGCCTTTTCTGTCACTGTTTTTTTTTGTCATCTTTTGAGTTACTGAGCAATAGACTACCTGCACAGATGCAGCTTCAGAAACTCTTATTTATTTTAGGCATTTCAAGAACACAAGTTGCTTTCATTGACTGGGGGAACCAGAACAAAAATTTGGGCTATTTGGCCTTACTGCTAAGGTAACTCGATGAGAATAATTGAGGGGCTAATCTAGGATGACATCTAGGATCCAACATATGAAATATTTTGTCAATTTGCCATGTTTTAAAAATCTTTAATATCCTTTAACACACAAAATAAATTCTGCAAATGTACTCTTATAACATCCACCTGCAGGGATTCCCAAGAAAAATAATAAATGTAATTTCTTTTTTTCCAAAATTCACATTATATTCCTCTAATTACACGTACGTAGCACATGATATACTCGTTTGAACCCAGCTTGCTGTAATTCCTGCCCTCAATATTTCCACAATAAAGGAAAGTGCGATACATTCTGCACAATGTGCAGTAATAATATTTTCGATATATTGTTGATAGTGACTTACCGCAGCTGAGTTGCTGCAATCCACAGCCAATACACAGGAATGCAGTCACCCATGCACATTCACTCACCGGCCAATGGGAGCGCTCCCATCAGGAGCATGGCTTCGGATTGGTGTGTCACATTCTGTTCACCCATAATGCACCCATATTGTCAAACAGCAAAGTACTTGCTGTGGCCTGAAACTCTACTGATGGTAACGTACTAAAGTTCATACTCCGGAAGACATCTTTGGAAAATCTGGTTATAAATTTCAGCTTGAGTCACTGATGTCTGTGGGGATGGAATCTGGGATACAAACTGGTCCCAGTACTGCTGTCATTAGCAGCGCTGGAAAGGATTTCTGCTCTGACGCCAACCATGAGAATATGGTCTGCATATTATCATACAGCAGATAATCTTACAGTACTATACCTCCCCAATTTCCTCTATTCCCCTTCAATTTCCCATTCTGCGGCCTACTGTAATTGCATTTTCAGTATGTGCAAAGAATTTATAATATTTGTAACCTGGAGAGACACGTATATCTTTATGGTTCAGTGGCTAGAAAAACACATAAAGGGGACAAATGGAGCAATATAGCCGCATTAATGACACAAGAAACCAGTAAACCTGTGAAAGGTTATGAAGAGTACTCCACCCATTGAGTTTCCATATCTCACTGTAGTGCTCTGAGAAAGTTAGGGAATAGCAGCTCCTTAGTTAATATTATTGGACATGGAATCAGAACCTGGAAATTTGAACTGGGAGGGTCACATGTTTCGTTTTGCCCCAAGTAGACCTCCGTCTAAGCCCACTGATGCACAGTGTGCTCCATCACAGCCGGAAAAATCTAATTTTACAATGCTCTTTGAAAGCACATACACAAACCAAATCATTTTTTGGAGGGATTGTCTAGCCATGCTGTTTACTTACTGCACTATTGACAACCTGTAATCCCACTCAGTCTCCTTTACGGGATCTGAGAGACTTAGAGGTACGGATTCCCGGAAGTTCAGACTTCTTATGTACGCCTCACGGGCGGCTTATTGCCTCTTCTCTGCAAATATTATAGCGGCAGAGATCTCAAACTCCGGAAAGTTGCGTCTCGATAAGCAATGATGCGACATGCTGTGAAGTGCGTGGGCAGGGTTTTGGTGGGGGGGGGAAGTTAACGTGTCATCAAAGTGACGCTTTATGTGCTGTCAGACATTTGCCACCCCCTGCTTAACTGCAGGCCTGTTATTTATTTTTTTTTCCAATTCAGCAGCACAGTTCAGTCTCTACCCAAGCACCCATAACAGTCAGAAAACAGAACTTAGCTGGACGAAGTTGACAAAATTAAACTTTACCCTACCCTACCTTCAAATAATGTATTTAAATGCATAGCTGCATTGCTGGTACAGCTTTAAAAACAAGGATTATATGGTTTGGGGTTCTATACTGACATGGGGACATAAGCCATGGAGGTCTTCGAGCAGGTCTCAGACCCTAAAATCTAAGGAGTTTCTGTTAACCACAACTGACCAGCATCGCTGATCATCCCTGCCCTCCACACTGCGACCACAGCAGAGTTATCCAGAACACACGGACGCTAAAACAATTTTCAGTGCTGGACAGGATGTGAAGGTACCCCAAAATAGTAAATAAATATCAAAGTGCACAAAAACGGATGCTGCGTTAATGAGCTCAGTCATTTTTGTGGCTGCTGGAAATGCGTCCAGAAACAGGAAAAAAGTCAATATTTTAGAGATACATAAAAGAAAAAAGGAACCATTCCTAAGCAGTGTGTGTCAGTATAATATGTGCGGATAGAGGTAGAGAAGCAGGTCTGGGGCATGTCATTAATATTAGGGGTTTGGGGGGACCAGGAAAGGCTTCATACACTTCAGATGTACCTCCAGAGCAGGCATAACGATTTCAGACTGAGCTTTTATGTTCTCATTCACAGAGACCTGAGGCCTTTTTCCTTCTGGCTTGATTTTCCTCGCTTCCATTTAATGGGTCCAGCGTTTTGGATTCCTGACAATCCGAGGCTCCGGTGTGAGCGTCGCCTATTCCAGAGAGGAACGTGCAGGTGAAGGCGATGGCTGTACCCAACAGACACGGCAGGCTCCTCTCGCCGAAAGCACCTGACGGGAAGGGAGAGCCATAACAGCCAATTTAAGGAGACGGCGGGGCAGATCCAACATAGCAGCCGTGGGGTTTGAGCTCTGAGCATGCAGCCTGCGAGCGTTATGAGAGAGACACGCAAAAAAAAACATGTTGGATGCAAAACCTGTTCCTGCTTTTTTGTCAGACTGACACGTAAAGAGATGTGAGTGCAGCAGATGCCAAACGGAGAGCCCCTAGTGGCGCGATGAGGTGAAGGCGAGGGAGGTACAGTCCCACGGGTGGTAGGAACGCAGGCTGTGACAGATTCCTCACTTCCCGCACGTTTGCAGTGATGCGGGTGCGGCAGATGCCAAACGGAGAGCCCCTAGTGTATGGGTGAGGGAACTGCGAGGGAGGTACAGACCCACGGGTGGTAGGAACGCAGGCTGCGACAGATTCCTCACTTCCCGCACGTTTGCAGTAATGCGGGTGCGGCAGATGCCAAACGGAGAGCCCCTAGTGGATGGGTGAGGGAACTGCGAGGGAGGTACAGACCCACGGGTGGTAGGAACGCAGGCTGTGACAGATTCCTCACTTCCTGCACGTTTTCAGTGGCGGGCCAAGATATACCGGCCCAGCCAACACATTCCGAAATCCCACACACGTCCGTAAGGAAGAGCCACGGCACAGTGGCATCTGCCACGAGCCGATTATGGAGCCCAATTGTCGAAGCGTCCGCCACCTTGCTTAAGGATGACTGCGAAATTCCCCCCATGAGTCCACATTATCAATAAAGTGCAGAGACACGGTCGGGTACTGGGGTAATTTGGGGCACCACTATGAGCAGATTACAGGCTTTGATCATTTAATACCCCAAATGGCTCCAGGCCAAGCCGGGCCAAAATAAAGCCATAAAATAATACTGGCTTTGCCAGTTTCTTAGTCTTAACAATTAGCCTCGAACGTTCCTACATGCACCGCTTGCTTAACTGGAGCCTGGATAACCGGGCACCATCGGGGTACATTAAACCGAAACAGCTGCCCGTATTAGCACCATCACTACCTGGTCCCATTGAATTCCAGCAGTGGACTGTAGTTGTCAGTTTAATTAGCCCTTTTCACAAAATGTCCCATCCATCTTTTCATATTTTCACACTTACTTTGAAAGTTTCATGCTGACTAAATTAATTTACTTTGGAGAGGGAGTCTTTACCACGCGGAGAGGCATCTCCTAATTTCCATATAAATGTAGAAACGAGAGCGTGTGGAATCTTTTTCAGATCTTAACAGGATTTTATTCTATTCCCTCTGATCTGTCTTATGGTATCACAGCGAGAAGATGGAGGGAGTGTGATTCACTAATTAACAATCTAAAACACTGCTTCCTTTTGCAGAAAGAGGAATTATTTAAGGAATGGCTTTGAAACATAATTAAATCATGAAAAATGGTTTAAAAAAGCACCATTACAGATATACCTTTGCCTGGGGTCTTCAAAGGAACGGTCTGACAGATGCATTCAGATCGGATCAGGAGCATACTCTTCATGCCCATTGATGTGATTCATCAGATGAATCAGAGTCTATTTTTTATATAGGTTATATGATGAGGTAGAGGGAAATGTTTTCGTCATTTTGCCATTTAAATCAGAAACACTCCGGTAGAATCTGCGGAGGTGCTGCAATCAGTCCTGCATGACACTGGCTCTGTGGATAAGGGATTCCAGGGCTAGGTCTCCAGGAGCTGGCTTAGTGTTCACTCATATCTGCCTTTGGCAGGGCTGGACCCATCCAAACAGTTCAGGTGAGCTAAACAAATATTTGAGATTATCGACCACAAGGCTCATTGTTAAAGGTCTTGAATTATGGTAAATGAATTGGGCTCTTCTTCAGAAGTGTCTGTGAAAAGTGCATTTACCGCCCACAGATGCAGCTTTATCTCCTGATGAAATGTTTTTTCTTTTTTTCTCCTGCCGGTACCGCATGACAAGTTGCACACGCTGTACATTTCATTCATTCTGCAGGGGTGAGGGGAAACTAATCCTGAAAACCTGCTGAGTCACAGAGAGTCAAAGGGTCCAGAGTGAGTGAATGAAAGGTGCTCAGGAACTTTCTGAATAACCTTTGTGGTCCTGCTTCCTGCGAAGAAGCACAGCATTTTGGGATCAATCGGTGAAAAATGCAAACGGAGCACGTTCGAGGATATCAGATTTCAGCTTCCGCTTATTCAGTACATTTTAAATCACTATCAAGTTACACTACTCACAACATGATAATGTATGCCACACAGTTGTTTTATTCTGTGAAATTAATTGAAAAATGTATAAGATTTTATTATTCTGTTATCTACTATTTTGCTAAGCCTTCTATTCAGGCAATCGTGTCATTATTTTTACTTTATTTATGATTTAAGCCCAATGGGATTTAACAGCATATACCGTAAACGGAACCCACCGGCACCGGGGTGATTTCTCCACCCGCAGTGCTTACGGAGGCCATTTTGACCCAGTTGCATACGTCACAGTGTACCTGAGACAGAACTCCATTTCCGTCATCTAGGCCAGAGCAGGCAGGGTCAGAGCGGGCGGAGCGCTTCGGAAGGTGGACGGCAGCTCCGCGTCGCGGTGGTTTGGGCGGGCAGAGCGCATGCGGTACACCTGAAACGGGGCGTGTGCTGCGTCGCACTCCCCGGAGTGCCCCAGCCAAGCCGCTGGCTGTGTTTTTTGCACAACGGACTGAAGGACTGAACAGGACATCCGCTGTACTTTGTGTCCCGTGGAATTCTCCAAGGAGTTCCGCTGCCTTCAGTTCACCTCGACTTGACTTTCTCTGCAAGGTTTGCGATTTGACTACCCAGATGGTGCTGTGATTGCAAGGGGTATTTAAGGTTATTAATAGGCATATATATATATGTATATATACATTTTTCTCAGTTTCATAATCAGTATTTCAGGTATGAATTTTAGTATGTTCTGATGTATTTTGGCATTTAGACAAATAACACTATTATATCTTTGTCTAAGTGAATCTTTGCTTGAAACATAAATATGCAATATAATGCAAGAATCCAAATAGACCATCTTAAAGGTAACTGATGGAAATTATGCAGAGGATTAATCTTTAAATCCTGCTAAATCCTTTTGGCCTAAGTAGCTGGTAACATGTATAAAAATGTCAAGCATTACTAAGATTTAATTCGACACTTAAGTCTCAAGACTTAATTCAATATCAAGTCACAAGCCAGCTCTAAAACAAGAGGCATGTTCAGTAGGCACGTGTCAAAGTCATTCAAAAGAAAAAAAAGTATAATTGTTTAGGTGAATCAAGGATCAATCAAGGAATATAATCTTCTCCATATGGCAAGCAAATAAGTAATAGTAACTATTCCCTGAGTACTACTAAAAGTGCACTGAAAAACTCATCTTTTTCAAAAAACACCTGCTATGGTAAACCGAGATGCAGCGTCTGCACCGTGGAGATGGAAGCTGGTCCAGATCAGAGGATGGATCATTGTCAAAAAAAGACCCTTTTTGCCCATCCGCTAATATCCATTAGGGCTTAACGAAACAATACCCTGCATGCAGTCAAGGCATTTCTGCTCCTCTCTGCCAAAATAAACAGCCACCCCTGGAGCCCACACAGACGTTTATAGCGCGTCACAATCCAGGGATGGGGCAGTTCATTAGTGTAATCTAAATATACAACCTGACGTAATATTGTTTGGTAATTCATGAGTACAAGCGCCACACATTTTTGTGTAAAACAAGTAACTTCAATGCTGGAAAAAGTCCGTACTTTACAAAGATATTTCATGCTCTACCAGCAGAGTGATTTTATGCGGGTGATTGTTTCTGCATCTCTTATTTTTCTGCTTTATTTCTGAAGCTGACAGATTAGTTCTGGGATCCGGTATCATTTGCGGAAAATGTGCGCTTTAAGGCTGTTTCAGGGGTTATTATGTACAATCAATGGCACTTCAAGTTATGCATACAGCAATGCCAGCTGTCGCCGAGTCCATTTCCTATCACATAAAAGCAATTTACACCTTTACTGGTGTCTCCCACATTTTGTTTTTTTTTTCCTTGACAGCTTCTCACTGAGCTGAGTCATCCCCTGATACGACTAAAAGGAATCAATTGTTTGTGTTTACATTGAGGATGACAATTTGGGCCCATAATACCAAGCCGTCGTTACAGGTTGCAATCTGCAGAAGTACGTCTTCTAACCGAGGGTTAATCACAGGCTGATACTGGGCCTCTGTCTGTACCACGTACACCGGCAGTAAAATCATCTCTGAGCTGCCATGCAGCGGGCTGGCGGTGTGCGACAGCAAACCCCAGACAAATGTAAACTGCAGATTTAGTTTTAATCCCTTGAACTGAGACCAAAATTTAAATAATTCCCCAAACTGAAACGATTTTTTTTTTCTTAATAACAGCCTAGTTAGCCGTTTCAGTTTGCAACAAAATTCAAAACAAAGCCATTTTACCATAGAACTTTTTTTTTTTTTCCTGGACAGTGATCCATTTCAAATGAATGGGACTAAGTATTTCACTCAACAAAACCGCTATTGTCTGTTCTAAAGCTGACTATATAGAATCACTGTAGACTTTAAAGCACTCATGAGTACCACTGAATACCACCTAATACTGCCCTCACATGGCCAGAGGTGTGATGGGGGCATGGATACCCCTGCAGATTCAGGGGGCCCAGCATTATACAGAAGCCCCGTACGTAAAATGCTACATAGGATTTTTTGGCAAGGGAGTGACACTTATCAGGGAGCCCAAAATTTCTAGGTATTGAATAGTAATACTTTATTAGACCCGGTGGGGATATTCGTGTTCAATAATGCAGAGTCAGTCAGCTTGCAGGACTCTGGGGGCTGGGGGTTAAGGGCCTTGCTCAAGGGCCCATGGCCACATGATTATTCTGCCAAGGCTGGGCCTCGAAATGGTGACCCTCTGATCACAGGCGCAGAGGCTTAGCTCGCTGAGTTATACACTGCCCCTGCGTTATGGTGATCTCTACAGTGAAGGCAGCGGATATTAAAGTCCAGGAAAGTCCAAGTTTTCCGAAGAGCCGGGCGAATAACGTTATAATAATCTTCCTCTCCTCCAGGGTTCTCAATACTACAAGCCATCATGGAGTCGGCGGTGGCCAGCAACTGGCAGGTGACGGCGCGCTCGGTGGGGAGCATCACGGACCCTCAGGAGTACAGGCGCATCATCGAGGAGATGGACAGGCGGCAGGAGAAGCGATACCTGATAGACTGCGAGGTGGACAGGATTAACGACATCCTGGAGCAGGTATGTGTGGCCGGGGAGCGGCCGCCCACTCCAGCAGCTTCCCAATCCCTCTGAGCCTTGCCTACCGCCAGGGTTGACACCGGTGAGCTGATGACCGACCCAAGGCCCGTTAATCCCTTTTAGCGAGCAAGAGCCTTCAGTCGCTGGGTTCAGCTTGGTGTGCAGGACGGACTGGGCCTGAAAACCGACGGAAGGAATTAAATTTAGGGCATGCGTGCTGACAAGCAGATGGGCAACTTCACTTCTTCCCCCTTCCTGAAGAAGCCAGTGCTATAATAAAGGCCCTCAGTGTTGCAGACGAGGCTTCTTGGCTAAACAGCCTATCTCAGCATTCATTTAAACATATTGTTTTGTTCCAATGCACAATAATTCTGAATGAGTCTGAAGTAGCTGTGTTCACGAATTTAATTCCCACAGTCATCATTTAATACAAAATGCCTTTTAGTATTAATTTACTGCATCTAATTTAATTCTTGTGATGCAAATTTCCGTGCTCAGAGGGTCCCCGTTAAATTACATTAAGCACAATTCCTTTATTTATTTATTTATTTTCCTGCGGATAGCGTCGGCTTTGGGGAGTGCGAGAAATATCCATTACAAATTATGTGCTAGATATGAAAATGAGCCTGTTTTTGACGGCTTATTGCGGTTCCATGTGAGTTTCCACTTACAGTGCATGTAACGCGACGCCATTGTGCCTTAGCGCATCAGAGGCGGGACCTTGCCTAGCTGCGTCACACTCCGTGGTCCGTCTGTGAAAACCAGGAGTAGCAGTTAATTAGACAGTGCTGGGGTGTCCTGGGGTCTAGTCCTAAAAGGGACACAGCTGTTTTCAGGTCACGTTCCGCATGAGCTCACATTGCCTAAATTGGACCTAATTGGACAGATATCAGCGCCTCTGCTGTTCCTGGCGGTTGGAGGAGCCCGGGGGCTGGTTTGCTGCACCTCCTGTAGGAGGGGCGCCGTCGGGGAGTGAGGTGCTGCGGGGACGCGTGCACGGCACGGGCCGTTTCAGATCAGAGGCGGGCACCTGCGGAGAAGCAGCGTTTTGAGCGGTCGGGCTTTCTCGGGTCGATACGCTTCAAAATAAAAGCCGGCAGGTCAAGGATGAGCATTCCTTCTAATCTCGGCCACTGAGCTTCCTATCCGGCTTCTGTTTTCGTGGCCTTTATGTTGAATTTAAAGTGTTCGGGAGGCCAGACGAAGCTTAAAATAACCTTGGGTACGTTCATAAGGCACAAGGAGACTGGAATAATATGATACAGATTCCAATGTGTGTCAGTTAACGGTATTAGCCCACTAACACTGTGTCTATAACGAAATACTCCATTTGCATCGGCTTCCAGACTTGCTGAGCTAATTTTACGGCACTGGGGAAAGTAGGTAGAAAGAATAGGAAAGAGAAAACGCCCAGTTTCTATGACCTGGTATTGATGCGGCGGGTTGGCGGCTGTCTGTGGCACATTTCTCAAGGAGACTGCATTAGTGACCTACATTACTCAGTGTCAGAAATACTCCAATACCCGCTATTCCAGTGCCGTCAAAACGACAGAGTGCAAACAGTCAGCCCACTTCAGTACCAAGCTAGAAAAATGATGACCTACAGCTCTGCATGACATACTTTTTTATAAAAAGCAGCAACTCCACAAAAACTCCCCAGCACTTCCGGACAGCATGTCGGAACTGGCGTGCTTTTCTTTTAAGTAAGTTCATCTTTTGGTTGACCCACAGATTGGAAGGACTCCAAATAAGATAATTAACCATTTGAAAAAAAAATCATTTTCATATTATTCACGTCACTGAACAGTCTTAGCGGAGTGACTGTCCTGCCCAGCTGACTCATGGAGTCCTACATGTCTCGGAATATACTGGAGAGTTCGTTGTTTTCAGTCGTTTTCACTCGTTTTTAGCTATATTTTTAGTATCACCAGCTGTTTGATGAACATTTCAAGTGGAAATGAGATAGAATACCACAGTACAAGGTTTTATTACACCACGAAAACACTGGATGTATACTGTAATCTTTAGAAAACAAAATATAATTGTGTTTACAGCTGTGACAGGCAAACAGACAGACACAGTAATTGTTTAGTGATAGCTAAACTCTACTTTTTACCTATTTCTTTGCTCCATGGAACCATACAACACTGATCTGGTCTTTTTAAGCATTAATTAGCTTGTTTCAGAAAAATGAAAGCAACAAAGCACTTTTATTTTTAGCGACATTTTTAAATATAATCACGCTATGCTACAGATCTTCCGTCCATCTGTCCATCTCCCAAGAGCTTATCCAATACAGGGTTGTGGGGTGATACAGTTCTTCCAAATTGAAATTCATTTAAGGGCGAGTCCTTCCAGCAAATATCTAATTAACATGCATACAGTCTGCGTAGTTTCACCAGTTTATTTTATGTCTGTCCTGACGTAAGGAAACCCCCAGCCTCGCTTGTGAATGCATATAACTCAGTCTGAGTCAGACTGTTTCAGATTAGCCTTGAGCTGATAAATTCTGCAGAACATTTATTTGAAGGTCTTTATTGTTTGTTACGGGAAAGTGCCGGGTCAGCTGACAATTACATTAATTGCCATTTATTAGCTACTACCCCACGGAGAGTCCCAGAAAACGTACCCACCTCCAGCATCACCATCCGCCTTCACTAGTGCTGCTATACATACAACAGAGCCCCCAGGAAGCCAATCATGCTTAGGAGGAGAGTAATAAATATTATGATTTCATGGCGGAGTTCGCAAGCTTGAAGGCAGCAGCCGTGCGCATGTCGTCGGTATGGAAGAGAGAGGCATAGACGGCGTGCAAATAACGGCTCCTTGGAGAGGTCTGGGGCCTGCTGGCGGTTCAGAGAGAACAGCGTGCGATCTACTCGACGGCATCAATTTGCCACAGAATAATGGGGGAAGGAAGGGTTACCGGCAGGCGATGAAATGCTAGAGCGCTTTAGGTGCCCAGAGATGACTAGAGAGACGGCAGTCTCTTGTCCAGGACAGGGAATCTTATCTTAATATAAGTAGCGCTGTTGCCTGTGGCAGGACCTGAACCTGAGGTAGCAGGTATAGCTACAAAAGAGAGTCTGTCGTCTCCTTTTTAAAGGCACGTGAGCCATCGATGGCAGCTGCGTCAGGTGCCTAGGCCTGTCACTCTTGCGGGCATCCGTGGAATGGTAGCCAGGCCTGCCGTGTTCATAGCCAACAGACTGATTTTTCTTCATGGCCGATGTTTTTTGTGAGGAGTAAAGAGGTATTAGCTCCTTTATTTAGCTGTCAGATGTCACGAAACAGTTATTAATCTATGTTGGCGCAACTGGATTTTGATAGTAGAAATTAGCCCGATCGGATTATGATTTTGTAGTCATTGAACTCCTCCCTAGGAATTCTGCAAAGTACAAATCACACACCATGCATCATGATTTACACTATGCTCACTGTTTAGCTGGATGGGAGCATTTGAGTGCACCTACACGTATATGTTTCTTTTGGGATTATGTGCATTTCTAACTTCACACTGTCACACAATATAAAAGAACGATTTCCTCATTCATACTGACATAGTACTAGATGAAGCCCACAGATGAATCTGAGAGCACAGCACTCGCTGTAATGCTTTGCCTTCCTAGACAGTATTCAGCAGCACATTCAAAATATGTCGGCGCGCAGCCGAGCGATTCGCCTTCGCTCGTGCGGCCACGCCGCCTCTATTTCAGAGAGAGGACAGACAGAACGGAGGCGCTGCTGCCTTTATCAGAGAGGTCCACTGCTTCTGGCCCTGCTTATTGTCACCGGGGCAATGGGAATAAGAAGGGACAGGGACGGCGCGTGCCGAGCGTCGCCGGAGACGAGCCCCCTTTCAAGCAGAGCTTTCAGCGCTATCAGTGTTGCTGCGGAACGTTCACGGCTTCTACTGACTCAATGGGATTATCGCTTTGGTTTCACTGACAGAGGACTATAAATACTTCCACCTCGCCATCTCCGGGGCTCGGTGAAAGAGCATCATTCAGTCACGTCTCTTTTTCTGGTATTCAGAGAACGCCTGGTTTTGAACTGGTACAGGGACAGGGGGATTTGGGCAGGCAGGCACATTTTATTTATTATTTTTTATTATTACTTATTTTCCCTCAAGGCCGGCCCCCTCCAAGGCCCTGCTCGGCATCTCTGCAGATCATCCCCCCCCCAGGCGACGTCGCGCTGACAGCGGCCTGTAGCTGTACGGCCGCAGAGCACGCTGGGTTTCTGCTTCTCGTAGACGTAGCCAAAGACCTTCCTCAGCACTCTTCAGCCCACACGCTGTAAAAAGCCTCATTGGCAGCTGCTCAATTGCAGGGACTTTACCACACTATGGACAGCGGGGGGGGGGGGGGCAGGGAACTGTACTGCAACATGTCAGTTGATTTGCAGAAAACAAATTATATGTATTCTGGGATGGAATGAAAGTCTGTATTTCTTTTCTGCTCGTTAACCTGTGAATAAAAGACCCAAAGGAAAGATCGAATGATATCGTTAGGCACCGTAATAGCACAATACCTTGAAGCTCCTCTAATTGGACCTGCTGGTCACGAAATACATAGTCCCAATTAGTTTAACTGTATGACCTGCTAATGGACGATTCTCTAAACGTTAGACTCGATCATTAGATTATGTGCCATATCAAAGGCCATTAGGACAACTGGGGAACAAAATTGTCCACAATTTGAAACATCCAGAGGAGATCCCCATTTCAATAAATGACACCCTTACATCAGGGTCACGTTTCTGGATGTAGAACATTCTTGCATGACACGAATGAGCGTAAATTAGCATTGTAAATATGGACATCTTAGCCCCTATAAAGGAGAAATCTGAGGAAAAATAACTGTTACACTTCATTGATGCTTTGGATATTTATGCAAAGTTATTTTCTGGAGGGTAGCCGAATCTGTTTAAGTCATAGCAGCATGAACCCCGGGCTCACCAAGCAGAAAGGCTAGCCATAGATGCTCCAGACAGTTAATTAGAATGTATTCCTACAAGAATCTTCAGGATTCTTGGCCTCGGAACATGAACTAGGCCTGAAGGAAAGAAAATGTTCTTTAGCCTCAGGTGGTTCCTGAACGTGTTGTGGTCTCCTGCCCAGGGTTGCAGGTAATGACTATTCATATGTGACTCTTACAGTATATGCAAAAACAAGGCAGAATATATATAGACGACAGTGTGATGTGACACATGGTACACTGGGGTGTGGCCTAACAGTCCCTTTACTCAAATTTAACTTACCAGTTTAACACACTTGAGAAGTGTGTATAAGGATAATACTTGATTACAGTTTACTGAACTGGATATTTAAAACCTCCAAATACTATCCCTGTCACCAAAAATAGAATGTTGTCTCATGTTACTGGAAGTACTGATAGATTCCCAAGCATTGATTTGACTGGACATTACCCATAAGATCTGGTCCACTTTTGTATAGCATTTAGGGACATAACATTGCGTGACAGTGACCCCGAGAGGTAAAAGTGTTGTGCTTAGCTTACTGGTTATATGCATGTATTGGCATCCATAGATAAGGTCTATGATGAAGCTCCCCAAACTGGGTCATTCATCCGGCACTCCAGGTTTCGGGGACCAATAGCCCCAGTACTGCTAAAAATAGGGATCCAGTGGACTTGGGCCGCTGACTGGATGGACGGCCTCTAGGGTGAGGTGTGCCAGAAGGCGGACTCAAGCACATAGGACTGCTGAACCCGGACAAGGAACCCTAAAGAGGGGCGAGAGCCCAGGACACACTTAAAAAGCCCCACCAAGACGGCACCAGTGGCAACACAAGAGCCATGGAAAGACGGTTACTTGGGACCATGACTCCCTAAACCAGAAACCAGCCAACCAGAAACCCAGAGCAAGCTGCCGGTCAGCAAGAACCATGACCAGCAAGTTACCCAAAACCACCAAGCCAATACCTGCTGGCAACTGACAGGAACAAAGGAAACAGACCTACTCCATCTAGTCCATGTAAAACAAGCCTCTGACTGACAGCCAACTCAACTCAGCCCTGCTCTCCAAGACCAATGGCAATGAGAGAGTGGTGAGAATTACTCACTGCTCTGCTTAAGTAAGGTTAGGCTCTAATTAAAAAAATTAGCTGGTTAGTAAATCAGGTGCAGGTGTGACAACCCTGAGTTAATACACATATTACTCAAGCCCTTTCTCCAAGCTGCAGGAGATTCCTGGTGTTTTGTCTTGGTTTTTGAATTGACTCTGAGTACAACATCCATGGGTCACTCAGCTTGTGTTTGTCCGTCAAGCCTTAATGAAAACTTCTCTCTGTGAAGGGCAGCCTCTTTCTCAGAGCGGAACAAAGGGTGACAGAGAGGTGGATAAGGGGTCAGTGTTTTCCTGAGAGAGGAACAAGACAGTGAGCCACCTGCTGAATCGAGTGTGGGTTTTTACAGTGCAGTTTCTTAAAGTGGCTGTTCCTTAGCACAGCAGAGCTGAGTGGTACTGTATGGGTATGGTTATGTCACACACTGAAATTTCACACTGGGCTTTGAGGTGCATACAGTATACCTTGGTTTAATGCAGGGATGGGCAATCTTATCCGCAAAAGGCCAGTGTGTATGCAGGTTATCGGGATAACCTTTAGATCAGCTGTTCAAACCCAGGTGTGGGGATTCGTCGGCCAATCAGTCCTTTAATTAATAACCTAATTAGGGAGTTGCAGCAAAAACCTGCACACACAACGCCCTTTCTGCCCACCCCTGCTTTAATGAATACCTTTAAACCGTCTGAATATGGCAGTACCACATTTGAAAATGCACAAGAGATTTTCTACTTGGCTAACATTACAAGCAGCCAACAGTCGAAGTGGGAAGAGGGGAAGGAGGCTGCAGTGATAAGTCGATAATAAGCTTTACACCACAGAACTTCCAAACGGCATTGGGGGAACCTTGACTGAATTTCCTTTCATGCCAGGGAATCGCAGCCTGACACTGGCGAAATAGGGAACTGTTTGGTTAGTCACGCGCACAAAATCTAGGAATTTGCTTTATAGTATAAATATCCCATATCCATTTAGGGCAAAGCTGATTACCCAAATCACATTAGCGCCACCACAGGTCTCTGAGTGCGCATCTCCGTCGCTACGCCTCAGCTCCACTACCACTGCCAGTATTTAGTAGCCTCCCTGGGAATATGATCCGAAGGGCAGAGAATGAAGGTGTACAATATGGGCGGAATAATGCTGTCCGGAGTGGTCCTGTGGAAACGCACGGCTCCTTTTAGCAGAGCAGACCTTTGGCTCTGGGGAGACTGGCAGGCTGCAGCACGGGACCTAGTTGCTTCATTAAGTCTTTAGTGTGTTGTCACACGCATGCTGGGGCCCCTCTGTGCTCACCAGAAGGGCTGGAACGGCAATGCGGCTTCTGCCTGTCGAGTGACCAACGGCGATGATGCCCTGGATGTTGGCCTCTCCCATGTCCTACATCACTGGGGGTCGGGAGATGATTTAGAGAATATGTGAATACATTTTTAAAAAGTAAAAAAAATATATCCTGTCTTAAAAGGTAAAACAGTGATAAAATAATAATAAAAATAATATGTGTATGCTACCATCTGCATGTTTCAACCACCCCATGGGGGTCGGGAGTCTCTGGCCCTATTATTTTGGGTGTTGTGAGTTGCAAAGTTTGGGAACCCACGTCCCAGATGGCCCATGTAGTTACAAGTCTCTAACATTCTAGAAAGAAGCTATTACGTACTATTTTTAACCAATCTGTTCTGAAAATATCATTATGATGTCCCTGTGGTAGCTCTTCATTTAAAGCTCCATTTGCATCATGAGCAGAAACGCATTTGCATGACACTGTATTTGCGTGGCCGACGTTCCTGCGTTTTCACTGACTGCACTGAAGTCTACTGAGGAATCCAGGGACTCCTGATATTAAAAAGCCCAGAGTGAAAGACACGGCAGTCACCTTGACAGATTAAGGACACCTTCTCTCTAGAGGCAATTAGAAAATCTTAAAACTAGAGTAACCAGTCTAGTGTGATCGCCGCGCTTTGGAAGCACAGTGTGTTTAAATTGAAAGCTGGAGTGTGGATGTATATGCATTTGTATTCGTGGCGTATCCTTGGATTTGACCAGAATCTCTGCATAATGTGTGTCGCCCATCGCAAAGATACTCGCAAACTAGTGGGACAGAAGCAGGCAAGGTTGACTTGCTGGACAAATGAGGCAGAAGCATGACAGCCAGGCTTCACAACTGAGGGATGACAGAACTTAACAGTTACTTCTCGGCCTTTCACTGCCCTGTTCCTGTAATATCCTGACATGAGATGAATTTCAGAATTTAATGACTTTACTTGACAGGCATGAGTCATATAACTCGCGTAACCGAGTAGCCTAGAAAGAGAGCCACGAATTATCGTCTTGGTAGCGATTCCGAGAACCGCAATGTATAGGCAAATGTCAATATTTTTTTAACACGTCATACTGTAGTGATTCATGAGATGTAAACACCCACATGAAGCACAACATGCACAAATAGAGGCTGCATCTAATTAAGCGCATGTGGGCTTTCCGTAATAGCGACGCTCTGAGAGAGCATGTTCCTTAAAGTGAAGTACCACAATTATTTAGGGTGTGCGCCGTGTTCAGAGGAACGGGCACTCCTGGCCAGCAGAGCGTCACCCCGCAAATGGAGAGCGACAGACCTGCCACTGAGAATGGAACATTTAACTGGTTAATTAATACTAGATTGGAAGAGTGTGTCGCAGTGCAGTGAGGACATGCCGATGGCATTAAGAGACATTTGCAGTGATCTCACTGGAGGAACTTGTTTGCCTTGTGTCTAATTTTTAGGGTTTCTCCTAAGTACACAGAGAGCTAGATCGTATTAGAAGATTTTATGCTTAAGTGCACTATTTTTGGAGAGGTTTATTAACACATTTATGCATTTTTAGGTAAACAGGTGGCTCTCGTGAGGCTATATGGAATGTGGTAGACATTTCTGATACTTTATTTATTTTATTTTAGTATAGATACATTATCTTGGTGATGATTAACTTCACCTTCATAATGCCTTTATAATGCATTCATAGAACATTCATAAGCAGCATGTAAATATATCTTAACATCCTAACATACCTTAAGAGCTTTAATATACATTTAATAACAACCATTATATGATTATACAATGTTTATACATGTTTGTTATTATCATATGTTTGTCACTAATGTATATTAGAGCTGTTAAAACTAGGTTAGAATGTTACGGCATACTTACATGCATGCATTCATTAAAGGCATTATGAAGGTGCAGATAATGTACTGCATTACCAAAAATTCTAGCCAAAAATTCTAAGGCTGCGTTTGAAGACCTAATGTGTCACAGTGGTGCAACAATTCTGTCCCATTTCAAAGAATGTGATCTAGAAATGCATCCTTTGGATAAATCCCCAATGAATCTTTCATAACCGAACATATCCCAGGATTTATTGCGCAGAGATAAAGTGGGTGTGTCTCAGCTTGCCAATAGGAGCAGCGACTTAAGGGTAAGGGCGCAAACAGCCGGTGATGCAAACAGGAAATTATCCGTAGACCACACCGCCACTTGCAGACCTCTCTCTTATCCTCAGAGATTATCTTGCCTTATCTGGTTGTAGGCTAAACTGCTATTCAAAGATCATATAAAGGTGACACACCTGACAGCATTAGCACTGAACAGCCCTTTAAAAACACGAATGAGAACAAATGTGGTCTAAATTATTAAAACCGTTTTGGTGACTTATATTTAACTTGTATGTGTCCCGATAGTCATAAATCGTAGTGTGTAGCGTGTAGTGTTTTACTCACAAATAACACAATAAGCGCATATAGCGTAAGTGACAGGGTTTGCCGAGAGCAAGCTGGGCGACACTTTATAACACAAAACAGAAAGCGTCATAAATAACGGGATGTATAGCAGATGCATAGAGGGGATGCAGAATATGGCACAGGCAAGAAAATGCATGCGCATAATTTTAACTTTGCAAGATGCTGCTGGTCAGTGCTGAAGCAGGTTTCTCTGCACACATGTTTATGTATATTTTAACTGCAATACCTGTAGGCAGCCCCTCTGAGTTACCAAAAATTCTTTTTATATGCAAACGTGTTTCTGTTCGCTTGTTCTTGTGTCAATTAAGAAAGAAAATTAGAAGCGAGCAAGGCTTCAAAGACTTCACTGTTTGTAGGATTTTAAAGAGGTTCTTTCCGCATAATTCAAACGTCTTCAATCAGCAAAAAACATATGCTTCTTGTTGTTCTCTAAAAGATAACATTCTGAGGTTTTGCCTTTAATAAAATCCTGCGTGAAAAACCTCTTAGCTCAAAGGGAGTTGGAATGTTCCTTGTTTGTCCGTCCCATAAAAAACTGAGAGAAGGATCAAACAGAACTCCTTTACTGCAATTTTTCCCAACTGGTTCTTGGGGACACCCAGACAGTCCATGTTTTTGCTCCCTCCCTACTCTCTCAACATGGGCAGTCTGTAGGTCCCCAGGGAACGAATTGGGAAACACTACTTTGCAGCACAGACACACAACAACTGAGTTGGTGGTATTCTGGTTACCACAGAGACCCTCACCTCTGTTCTCCCTTACAGGTTGTGGCTCTCGGAAAGAACAGCCGCGGGTACCATTACATTCTGGCCAACTTGGTGAGTAACATACCTTCTGTTTTCCTATCTGGGGACAATGTTTTAAAATGTCATTACTTCATCTTTTTTAAGTTATTGATTTATCGATTTTTTTATAGCCTCATGATTGAACACACTTGTTCTACAAGGGTGTCTTTGGTGTATTTCTGTAAATTGGGGGGGGGGGGGGGGCGTTGAAAGGATACCCAAAATTTGCCCGAAAGGAAGATCACACCTCAGAAAAACAAAAACCGATAAGAAAAGGGGTTTTCCGGGG
>JAODKN010000002.1:21599030-21613084 GCA_026774425.1 Petrocephalus zakoni
GACTCATCAAGCCTGGCTCACAAGGGACACGGGGATGCATGAGACTGGGGTCCCCCTTCCTATGCCCTGGAGACACCCATGTGTCATCCCCTCCCTTACCCAATGGCGGGACCATTATTATTATTATTATGGGGATCTCGCTGCTACAAATGCTACACTTGTATCTGTGCTGATAGCCATTTATACAGGGATCTGTACTATTAAGAGCTTAGTCACTCCTGAATTAGATCAGAGAAAAGTAAAATATTCCCAAGTACATTAATTATCGGTTGATTTCGTACACGGGCAACGCTACCGCTGCTGCGTGATATTGCACTCTGGCGGCTCATAAATGGTGCCGTCTGTTCCTCTGTGGAAAAGGGAGTTTGTTAGGCATGGGGCAGTGTTAAAAACACTATCATTATCCCACCGTGCCATGAGTCGTCCCAAGGCAGACATCAGGAGGCAGGGAGATGAGAACAGCACTAGCAATGATTCGGATGCACCGCAGGAAACAGCGCAGGTCCTATTTAGAAATAAATATAGGGTCAGCTGACCCTACAGCCCCATCTCTTATGCTCCTCCCATAAGTCTGTATGCTCACCAAGTGGTAACCATGACAAAAACTACGCTATTAACTATGACATCATTATTCCTGCCTCCACTCTGCTGACAGTTATAGAAAAAAATGAAACTGTTGCTGACAATAACAATTATGTTTGTCACTTTCAGATCGGGTACTGGAACGAGTATGAAAGATTTGTAAATATTATGGATCAGCAGGTCACCAACGAGTCTTCTGTGGAAAACCGAACAATTGTGGTCACTACTATTATGGTACACTTTCCATGCTGTTTTAAATGTTTCACTAATTCTGCCACTCAAGGTCAAGGTGTTGATTCCAAGATGGATACATTCTGTCCTGGGCGGGTAGAAAAATGTCTTTTTATATGTTGCTTTCCACCCACTCACTACATTTTGAAACAGTCGACAAAGAGTGTTTCAACTGTATCAGTGTGGGTGACAAAGCATTTTGATTCTCCATACCTCAGTGGCCTGTTGTAGCAGTGACATCACAATAACGGCTTTTGGTAATGTAATGGTAGCGTATACTCCATCAAATAGACAGAGTTCGTACGTAAGTAAACCTTCTTTTCTCATTAAGTAAATGGTCAATGACACATGGGGTAAATTAACAAGCAAAAAAAATATGATGAAATATATATATATTTATATATACATCCAATGGTTTCCTTCTCGTAATGCAAAATCTCCAGTGAGGGTATAAATAATTTAAGACCTTCCGGTTTTAGTATTTATGCCCTTACTCAGAGCAGTTCTGCATTACTCTCAGGAAGGGTTCTGTGCTGAAGTATGACCATCGTCTCTACGGATACCTCCACGGTGTCAGAAACTGGTCCTCGTTAAATATGTGGGGAAATCGTAAACTTGGGCAAATATATGGGTCATTTTTAAATGTAAAATAAGGTTCCCTTTATCTTACATTTAATATAGCAATCCCTAAATATTTGCCTTTTTGACTCTGCCTAATACGACCTCGTTTTAGGCAGATTCAAGCGACACAAAATTCACGCTATAAATTAATAAAATTTGTTTAATTGTATTGTGGCCAATATAGTGTGCGCAAATACGGTTGTTTATGCACCTTTCCACATGATCGCCAAATGGTTTTCCTTACGAGTGCAGGTGATGATTAAAAACCATTTCGTAGTCACTCCGATGGCAAATAAACACCGGCGAACTCGCAAGGGAGCATTTTTCATTTCAATGGCGGTAAAAGGATACATTCAGCACAGAACAAATAAACCATTGAAAAGCCACTAGCATCCCATTGTCCCTGGCTCTTATAGGGATATGTTTTCTCTGTGAGAAGATCTTTTGTATGGTCATGATGTTGAAAGAAAAAAAAAAAAGCACGTACAATCCTGGCATATTCTGTATGTGAGATATTTGCGTTTTGGACTATGGTGAGTTTATTTAATTTTTTTCATTACTGGGAATGTGACAGCCTCCTTGCGCATTTGTGCGACGTGCCTGGCAATGTTCAGATACTAGCAGCACTGTCTGATCCCTCTCCAGTCACTGCCATTTACTTTATGAACTGGAAAGTCTCCCTAAACCGATGCACAACAAATGCAGATTCAAAGGGCTGGCTTGGGGGATTATGGGAGAGGCCACCTGAACACTCATCTGGCTGAAATGGGAAAAATCAATGCATTTGCTTGTGAATCGGCCCTCCCCCCACCCCCCTTCCCCAACCACCACCTCTAACCACCAAGCCCCCATGGAAGGGTTCTTTGTTTGTGAGCTATACCGTCTCTCCTGTGACACTCCTTGTGTGTTGTCTGCAGTGGCCAGAGCATGCAAGCATGCGGCCCGAGGTGGAAGGGCTCCGCTGATTAGATTGTGCTGTGTGCGTGCGTGCGTGAGCATGTGTGACCGTGACTTGGAATGTGTTTAATTAACAGGAAGCGCCATACGTGATGTTCAAGAAAAACCACCTGCACCTGGAAGGGAATGACAAGTATGAAGGCTATTGTGTCGATTTAGCTTCCGAAATTGCAAAACACGTGGGGATAAAATACAAACTGTCCATTGTAATGGATGGAAAGTATGGTGCGAGGGACCCCGAGACCAAAACATGGAACGGGATGGTGGGTGAACTTGTGTATGGGGTAAGTAATGACCAGAAACACACTTTCTTACAACCTGTGACACCTCTGATCCCTCAGCCACAAAGGAACAAGCTTAGCAAGATCAGAAAGTGAAATTGTGGTGTACGGAAAAGGTTAGGACATTGTTACCCAACCCAGTCCTTGGGACCCCCCAGAAAGTCCATGATTTTGCTCCCTCACAGCTCCCCACTGGTGCTGGGCCCATCTGGCAGGGAGCCGGGAGCAAAAACATGGATCATTTGGGAGTCCCCGAGGACAGGGTTGGAAAACACTAGACCGGTTGTTTGAAGGAGATCAGGTTATAAATGTACTTCGCTGCCAATATGCACATGCAGCACACAGCACTGCATTGAAGTGTAGTGTGTTCCTCAGAGAATGTCCACTGGCACCCATGTGTGTCTGGCCCTTGGAAGGGTGTATTTTCCTCTGTAGGGCAATCTGTGCAAGCCAGTGGGGTCAAATGTCAAATAGGCTCAGATAGTTTGCATGATTTGATGATGTCACTAGTAATTATTCTGGGGAGCATATGCTGTTATTAAAGGAGTCTTGTTAGGTTTGTTTTGTAATGGAGGTTCAAAAACTGCATCCTATTGTAAGAGCAGCAAATTTTCAGAAACACTAAGTACAAATTCTGGAATTTATATCCTCTTTCCCGTGCTCAGAATGGTGGAGTAGGAACATATACAAAATGTATGAGGACTGGCCTTCCTCATCTGTTCAATTTCCTAACCATCACCCTGAAAGATTGTCCAGTTTGATTTGCTAACCTTAGAAAATTATCCTATAAATTGGAAAACTCCACTCCACGCAGATAAAGAGGAAAAAAATCTCCTCATCAACCATCCAGACGTTGTCTGAAATGACTGCATCCATCCATATATTTTGCACAATAGACAGAATGCCCAAATGATTCTCCTGGATTTTGACCTTTTGACCAGTGCATTAATTGGATTTTAGTAATCTCTTAAGGGTCTGATATTTAATTTAAGTGTCCAAAAAATGCCCTTTAGTGCACTATTTATGCCAGTATTGATTAACCGTTTCCCGAGCCCCTCATTACATTTAAATGGCTCTAACAACACAACAGTCCTGTTGCACCATTATAAGAGAAAAATGCTTACTGGTGGCCTTCACCCCTTTCCGTACCAGTTATCGTTTTTATGTGGCAGTGTGCTTGTATCTGTACACAAACAAAACAGAAGCATTAATTCCAAGTTTACCTGCAAGCTGTAGGCACGTTTTGTTCACTTCCCGTCTTGTGAGCTCACAAAACGCTCAAAATGGGAAGGACAAAAATCTTCTCCCGCAAGTTACTCTCTGGCAAAAATGTCT
This sequence comes from Petrocephalus zakoni, assembly GCA_026774425.1. Taxonomy (NCBI): domain Eukaryota; kingdom Metazoa; phylum Chordata; class Actinopteri; order Osteoglossiformes; family Mormyridae; genus Petrocephalus; species Petrocephalus zakoni. Next base: position 21,603,038 of record JAODKN010000002.1, read on the forward strand.
CGACTGATAAAAAATGGCGAGATTGGCGAAGTAGGCGTCTCAAGTGGGCTGCTGTGACAGCGACACAACAAATAAAGAAAGACGATCATACAATACCGCTCATAATCCCGCTATGCGCTGCAAGAGACATTTCTGCTTTACCGATAAATCACTTAGATCACTAATTAGCTATTTATATGCAAATGATTCAGTGATATATTGACGTGACGCCAGTGAGAGTTACATCAAAAACAAAAAAATAAAAAAAAAAGGCTAAGCTGTTTTTCCTGCTCCATCATAGCTCGCTCCTTCCACAATATTTCTCACTGAATGATCCTATAATAATGCAATCGTTACAGGATGCGACAGATACTGCACCGCCAGAGGATGATCTTGCATTTGCAGTTTCCTCATTGTAAAAACCAGGGCAAAGTCACATTTCTCTCCTATCCTGCGGATCACGGCGGGTGGCTGATGATTCGTGCAGTTGCCATTTCACTAGCATCTACCCTCTCTGTAGCAGCATTCACGGAGACACATCACCATCAAAGTGATGTTTTTAGTAATCTGATATTAAATCGGGAACATGCACAATGGATTTTGACAACGAGGTCATATGACTTCTACACGTTACAACCAACATAAATTTGACTCCCACCTTAACAAATTGTCTCACAGTCTCGTAGGGCTGATTTTATTTTCGTAAAAGGATGACCCAGAATCCATTTCAGTGTGTCTAACACCTCTGTATGTGGACAAAAACTGATGTTACATTAATATATAACAATAATATGTTTTGGGTGAGATTACATTGATGTGAAATGTTCATGAATTCAGTATCATATACACGGATTTGACATATGCTGCTAAGGATTTGTACCGCAAAAGATGTGGTCAGGTGACTTAGGAAATGAACAGCATTGATCCCTCAGAATTGTGCCATAGATCTTGCTGGTCAGCCTGTCTACAAATGTTTGTGAATGAAGTAAAAAAGGTTATGTCTCAGGAAACTGGTTCTTCAGGCTGTCTCGTTTATATTGTTATTGATTGTGTTTTGAAACTCATGTCTTGAATTGTCATTTTAATGTGGGTGATTCGTGGGAAATAAGCTCTCTGAAATAATCAGTGGGCTTTGTTCCTGAGAAAGTACCTAAAGAATGTTCTTTATTTCCTTGTACGGAATTTTTAACCATATTAACAGATCTGATGTCTGTCTAGTGTAAAATGAAAACATTTCAGGAGACAAGAGGGGAAAAGAATTCAGAGGGAGTGATGAATTCTGCCGAATTTGACAACTAACATGTGCCATGTTCCCATTTCCAGAGAGCAGATATAGCAGTCGCACCACTAACTATAACGCTGGTTCGAGAAGAAGTCATTGACTTTTCTAAGCCTTTTATGAGCTTGGGGATCTCCATTATGATAAAGAAGCCCCAAAAGTCCAAACCCGGAGTATTTTCCTTCCTCGACCCCTTGGCCTACGAGATTTGGATGTGTATAGTGTTTGCCTATATCGGAGTCAGTGTGGTCCTTTTCCTGGTCAGCCGATTCAGCCCTTATGAGTGGCACCTGGACGAAAACGACGAAGCCAAAGACCCACAGACCCCTCCGGACCCACCAAATGACTTTGGGATATTTAATAGCCTCTGGTTCTCCCTGGGAGCCTTTATGCAGCAAGGATGTGATATTTCACCAAGGTCAGTTACCTCACCAATTCACACCGGGCACTGTATAGTCACCCTAATGCCATCATTATCCAATGTGCTTAATGTCTGGCGCTGTGAACTACTGTCTTTGACGGAACCTACATCCTCAACGGTGAGGACGGCACAATTGTTCACTTTGCCATTTCTTCATATTACTGGAAATTGGCCTAATAGATGAAGCCCCTGTGACTATGAGATGTCTACACCCTGTGACTCTCTCTTTTTACAGTATCTGATTATTTTCAAGCTCCTGCCTTTGATTTTATGCTTGTTTCCTCCCTTGGTCCATCTATTCATTAATCACTCAGTATGGGAAAAGACAGCTTATTGTTTAAGTTGTGGGGTCCTCATTACAGCAGGATACCAAATAATTAGGGTCCCTTTATAGCCCTGCTTGTCAGAGATTACTTTCTGCAAGTATCCCATGTTCCTATGTGCAAGTAATCACTGCCAGTCCATGGGAAGTCTCAGTATAAATGAAAGGTTGATGAATATGCTGATGAGCACAATGGTGAAAGTGAATAATGACTCAATAATGTCATTTGCCATGTTTCACTTAAAGGGTGACAGTGGACAACAGAACCTTTCTTTTAATTAATGTGAGATGTTCAGACTTTTTATTAAATCCAAAGGAAAACTGGAACTGACAGACTTCACACATTATACAGGCTCACTAAATAAACAGCTGACGTTGATTAAAGTCCCTCAGAAGACGTCTGCTCTTGCATAATGTTCCCATTCGATCTTGTGCGAATGTGGGTGGAGCCTGTGATCCTTCCGTTCTGATAGGTCAGAGATCAAGGGATAGGTTTGTCAAGGCTTTCCGGTTAACAAACGTCATACTTTTCCATAAGACATGCCACACAACATCAGTTTCTAAGAAGCTCAGCGTCATAAACACTGTCATTATGAGTTCATGAATTTCTTTATGACACATACATGTGTAGAGGTAAGCATTTAATTAAAATGCACTGAGGCTGTTGACAAGCTTGTCGTCCAAAGATCCTCCAAGAAGCCAAGGAACAACAAATTTAAACAAGTGCAATCAGTGTCATTTTCCGAAGAGTCTCGTATTAATACCTGTTAGAGCGTAATTGCATTATTTACATCATGCTGTTTTAGACGTGTTGTTCGCAAGGTAATACAGAAGTAAACACTTGGCTTGTTTGCCATTTCCTTCAACTTTTCCCTGGTTCGAAGTTTTATTAGCAGTCGAGTGTGTACACAAGCACACACTGCTGTTCTCAAAATCTGCTTCTAATGTTCTTGCTAATTCTCTAGGCCCTCTGGGAGTTCTGTGTGGGGAGGGGCGCTATATAGAAATAAACTAAGTGAGCAAGTAATTGGATTCTAAAGCATAAATTGGTCTCTAGTGGTTAGGCTTTATGTAAATAAGTATGTTTAGTCTCAGCAATGAGCAAAAATTAATCAGTATATTTCAAAATGTTCTGTCAATAGAATATATTGAGCTAATATTTCATAGTCCAAAAAAAGACTGTATCTGATTTTTATTATACAATATTTCCCCCAATAAATCAAGTATACCAGAACCTTACATACTCAATCTTAAAAAAGAACATAAAACTTTGATGATTATTATTTGAAGTTATTAATATACTGTATGTAAACTATCTACTCAAAAGAGGAGTATTCTTCTCCTTCATTGCATCCTCAAAAGACAAAAGACTGAACAGCAAAGTATCCAAAAGATGATAGTCTAACAAGTATGACCTGTGACCTCCTATTTGGAAATGTTTTGAGGTGACAAGCTCAAGTGACAAGCTGTGGTTATTTGGAAGGAAAAGTACAAACAAGTCTGTCTTGCAAATTTAGCTACTTAATGAGATTAAGCCAAAGCCCAAAGGACCAATTAACACTATACTCTAGAGGGTTAATGAGGATTAGAGATACGACTAAAACAACAGGTATAAAATGATGGCAGTATCCCACAATTAAATAAACACACTGAAGAAGTTGCACCAGTCTGGAAAGCTGGTTCAGATTGGGTCTTATATGCAATGCTGGAAAACATCCTCATTAAGAAGCACCTTTTTCTTCTCTCTACCCGTCTATCTCAGGTCTTTGTCAGGGAGGATAGTGGGCGGTGTCTGGTGGTTCTTCACCCTCATCATCATTTCGTCCTATACTGCCAACCTGGCTGCCTTCCTGACAGTCGAGAGGATGGTCTCCCCCATCGAAAGCGCAGAGGATCTTGCCAAACAAACGGAGATTGCATACGGAACCCTGGACTCAGGCTCCACCAAAGAGTTCTTTAGAGTGAGTTTCAAACCCCTTCGCCTTACGTGTTGGCAGAATCAGTGGAATAGCTTATTTATTAGAATAGAATCTCAGTTATGCTATCATTAGCTTGGATTGAAATAACATACTGGATAAAGGTAAAACCTACTCAGAGGTTTACAGTGCAGGTCCAGAAAGTAAAGATCCAGACCAAGACTTCGTTTCAACCAACCAGTTGAGTACTCTGTGAATTTGACTCTTTTCGCTCAACTGACATCCAAAAGTTAGTAATCTGTATAAACGTGGTGTGTCTTTACATTTATCCAATTTGGTTACACACTGCATAATACTGTTTTGGTATATTTCAGTGCGATATGCGCTGAAGTAGAGATGAAGAAAGGAACAGCTCAGCAGCCACACCATCTTTTAAAAGAGGAGATATTTTGCATAAACAAAGTAAAAAGGCCTGTGCGGTGTGGTAGTACATTTTGCAGTTTAAAGTCCAACACGTTTTGTTAAACATAATGATATTCCGAATTTATACTGATTACTAACATTTGAGCATAATAATGCGCCTCATTAATATTTTAGGTGCACTACTAATCTGCCCACCAAGCTGTGGGCGTGAGTAAGTGCCCGTATAGTACTGAAATGCTGGCATCCAGCCAAATGTTGTGTTTGTCAGCTAAAGCTCTGGTGATTATTGCACATGTGTGATATAATTGATACTTGATATCGGCCAGCCCTAGAAACAAGCTTGAGGAAATATGGGGAAAATACGTGGCTTTCAAAACGAATTAAGAACAATTACCTGGGCACTAATATATAATCATGCCAAAGAAACATCTAAGTTTGTCATGGAACATTCAACTCGTCAGAAAATGTGCTATGAGAATTAAACTAAATGTAAAAATATTAAAGAAAAACATATTTATCCCTACTAAGGAAAGCTTAATACTTCACTGGAAGTATAATGTATGGAAAAAGATAGCACGTAAGAAGTAATGCTTAGGTTCCAAGTACAAATTAATCACCACCGTTTTTCTATTCCTGTTTCGTAGGCAATATCAAAGTCATGCTATTAATTTAAGTTTCGCATATTAAAGTTTTTTTGTGTTTATTTAAAAAAATAAGAAGTGCACATTAAAGTAGATAAGTGGCGATCAAAATGAGTGTGGAGCAAGCCGTATGTGTCTTACCCCAACAGATTCAAAATATAATTAAAGCGAGGTCTGATAAACAAGACCCCTGAAGGCTAAATACTAAATCTGAAAAGCATGCCAGATGAATTAAGGATGATGTCGCTCTGTACATGGGAGATGACACTGCAAATTATTAAAGATTTATTGTCTGCATCATTTATTCTATTAGGATGGACAGGTGATGGACAGCACAGACTTGTAGCAAACAGCAAAACGGAGGGGAAAGGAAATAATGTGCTGCATATAATGTGCTCTGCAGAAAGACTCTTTACTTTTGCAAAGTCAATTAATGGTTTGTTTGCCTGACTGACATGTGCTGTTTTGCCATGTAGCCAAAGGTTTGCTGCAGAGGTAATTGAAAGGTGGTTAGGGACTCACACATTTCACGTATACTACATAATGAGTGTCCTAGTTTTACTCTCAACCTTCAAATTGGGAATGACGTGTGCAAGTTGCTATTCCAGGGGAATTTTAATTAACGCTGTAGATGGCTGACGAGGAAAAGAAATACTGATTAATAGGGGTTCAAGTTCTATTTTAAATCTGTTCTTCAGGAAAGACATTCTGGTTTAATTAGACCCATACGGCACGAAGCAGCTGGAAATTTTAAAATCAAACACAGTCCTTGCCTCTGATATGAAATACGTCTTCAGCTTTTACATATTCATCGCAGTTTTAAATATCCTCACAGGTGTAGGTTGATCTTTGAGTTAATTGCATTTAAAAAAAAGATTCCAGAACAAACACTCTTATTCTAGTTGTCCTGTGTCAAAAACTGTCTGACTTATCCCAAAAAATAAACTGCAGTTTATAAATACACACAGATAAGGTTTTCTGTAGGGGTCTTGTGATGTCTAAAGGAACCCCAACAGTACTTTCAGCTCTCTCATTTATGAAATTACTAATCGCGCCCAGGACATTATTTCTAGCAAGCCTGAGCTCTCCAGACAGCATAAACGAAATTACTCTGCCGATGACTAATGTGTTATGCTGGAAAGGGCAGTCAGCCTGAAGTCTAAATCACTGTAATAATGGCAAACAAGACTGGGAGCACTAACTGAAGTAAGGTCTAAACACAGACAGTTATTGTAAGCCAAACAGAATACACATTCTGAGATCCAGTTAGCATTCACCTAATATTATTCTCAGTTGTGGCAGTAAGGTTCGGGGTCAATGAGTACCTTCATCGTTGGGTCTCAAGACTATCTAACTGATCAGTCACTTACATTTTAATGTGTTCTTTCACACTATTTTGTGTTAGTCGCCTTGTTGCTATGGCAATTGGGTATGTGTTAAATTTTGCAAAGATGATTCTGGTAATTGAAGAGTAAAGCAGTAAAGGGTTAAAATCTGAAAAATTATAGAGTATCACAATGTACATTATGAACATTTCCGAAACAGAGCTAATTACAGTAATAAACTAGAATGGTGTGGTGCGGTGTTTGTAAGTAAACACGTCATTTAGTGTTTACCCATTAGATAGCTCTTCACAAGCCATAAAGGGCTCTGGAATACACATGCAACATTCGAAGTGTGGAACATCGTAAGTGGATGGTGCGATTCTGTATTAATATTAGTAGAGAATAAACAATGTGAGCTACGTCTGCGTTGCGATACACGAGCAGGACACGCGCGAGGCACAATGTGAGATACAGAAGCCTTTAAGCACCTCTGGCCTGTTAGATCTCTTCAGTGTAAAAAGGACCACAGAAGAATAAGTAGAGGCATTCTGACCTCTACTATTCCAGGGCCTCAATCGCACCCAGCTCTCTGCAGCTCAGAAATTTCTTAGCAGTTGAAAGGTATGACCCAGAAAATCCTTATTTCCTGACTGCTTTGATCTCATTATTTAATCTACCGTGCACACCACCAAATTAATACATTAGTGACAGTGGAACACTTAATTTGACTGACGCTTATGGCCACAGAATAAAGGGTGGATATGGGACAGAGAATGAGAGGCATTTAAAAACGCCTACCAGGGAAACTCGAAATGCCTGCCGCAGTTCAAAATAATATTATAAAAATGAGCAAATCTAATATGACCCGGTGTATAAATTCAATTTACACAGAGCAGGTACCTGTCATATTGTATTAAAGTAATTTTGAAGCAGTGGAAACGCTATGCTGAAGGTGAAACAGTGGACAGGCATGATGCAGTGATTCTCTCTCTTAAATTCTGTTTTCTCGTCCTGATTGACTGCAGCCCCAGTTACAATGTCCCGTTTGACGTCCTGATTAATAAATCTCTAACACGTGTTTGCTGGAAGGCCCGAATCAGTGACATTTAAAGCACCTGCCATGGCATTTCACGTGGTTTCCTGACGAGTCCTCGTCCACAACGGCCCTTTCTGTTGTGCTAATGACCCGCCCTCGTCAGCCGGGCTGCTATACTTTAGCCCAGGCTTGAAAACTCCATGTAACCTGGCCTTCATTCACTGTGAGTGCAGTGCGATTCCTCTACCTTTCCCCAGTCCCCTGGAGGCATGCGTCGACTGTGCCGTTACCCATTTACACGTTACAATTTAAAACTGTTACAAATTCCATCTGTGCATTACTAATACCACGGAAACAGACAGCAAGCAGCCCCCTCCGCAGTAGCACATCACTCTGCAGCTGGATGCGGGTGGGACGTGGGACCTCCCCCAGGGCCTGTGTAGGAGGGCTTCAGGTTTAGCTGCCCAGTAAGTGCCTGTCATGACTGACATGTGACCTAAAGACATCAGAGACAAACTACAGAAAGCAATAGAGTCTTTCTGATTGGCTAGTATTTGAAGCCTCAGTTGAATCCTGCATTCAGGTGACGGAACAGTTACCCTAAGACTTTACAATGCTTTAACTCTAATGCTCAGTAACCCTGTTTCGAAGGGATAACGGGTGTTTACATCTCGCCTCCATTTGCGCATTTTAATTTTCAATTACAGTTTCTATTAAACTAACGGGAAGGTAAATCCATTCGAGAGGCATTCAGCCGAGGTGACTTTGTTTTTTTAATTTTTCTCCATACGTCGTAATCCAGTTGTATTAAAGGTTTAATTGTCTTGGCAACGTTGTAATTGCTTCAAGGAAGTAGATCTTACCAAATCAAAAGAACCGCACCACTATTTTGTGGAAACAATACCATCATTAATTAGCTCTGAAGAAGCTTCAATCACTCTTTGCAAAACCTAAGAATCTCATAATTGAACATTCGCAGCCCAGACACTTACATTATGTGAAATTAATGGTTTTGCTTTGACTTGATTGTGCCCTTCAAGAGAAATAATGATGGAGGGAAGTTCCTTGCAAACCAAAATACAGACTTCTAAGCCTTTGCTAAAGCTGCAGGGTTTGGGTCTGGCGTCACCCTAAAAGGTAAATATAGCTCTCCGATAAACAGATTTCCGGAACGAGAACGTCGTGTGACCCAACTAATGACGGGCCCATTCCAAAAAAAGAGACGTCCAACAAGGGGTATTCTTCTCCTCAGACTGTTCCATTCATCCTCGGGTGAAGCAGAATGACACAGGCACAGAGGCAGATGGGGCAGCAAAAGCAGAAATGCGGGTACTTTGGTATTCGAATCACGGGCATGGCTGTAAAGGCGGCCCCAGGCTATCGCAGAGGGCCCACTCTCTTCAGATACAGTGAGAAGCTTGAGATAGAGGCTATTGAAACTGGCCTATACCATATAAGCCCCTAGAGGTGTATATCGCCGAAGCACATTCAGGCGTAATAAAAAGAATGTACCGAGGTGAACTTAGGGACCTAACATAAATCTATTACTACCTATGCAGCACAGCACTATAAAAAACAAATGCACAGTATCTGTGGCGCGGTAAAGAATCTTGTGTTTTGTGTCTTCTGTTCCATCGAACTCCAAAGGAAGTCTAGCAGAGAAGATGTGACAGGAGAGAACGTCACGTTGCCCTTTGTCTGATTTAATTGACAGTCCTTCTCAAAGTCTTCTGGCTTACAGTGTGTACCATGCAGAAAAACTGGGTAAATATCACAAGCAATAACACAGCCAGGCCTAAAATTATAGTATTACTGGTCTTATATGAAGAGCTGGATTTATATCTGTCATAATTTCAAGTTTTGGTTAAAAAAAAAACAACATTTGCTTGGAGATTTGAGTACAGTACAACTCCCTGGCAGAATTACACAACAGCATGCATGTATTCTTAAAGAAATAACAATGTTTAAATAAGAAATCCGAAAATCTGTTATTTGGGACATTGGTACAAATTTACAACAGATTTTTAGTTATATGCAGAGGATAAAAATCATGCTTGGGTTTTTTAGCCGGAGTTTTCGAACGACTGAGATCTTGCTCAAAACCGGGTAGCGTAGACGAAAAGCGACCTACCCATCAGCCCTCCAACCATATAAGCCCCTGTGATCTCTGCATGTTCAGGATCGGTAAGGCGTTGGTAGGGCCACCAGCACTGAGAGGCAGAAAAATCTGTTCCAGCATGTCAATGTGTGAAGAGCACCTTAACCCACTCATGCTGTGTGGCTGGCTCACAGCTACGGGAGAGTAGGATGGCGCCCTGGGTTTCAACATACAGATAAAATGAGGAATGAAACTCCAGGAGAAGTGTGGGCAGCTGAAAGTTTCACTCCACAGACATTCGGCCCTTTCTCCTGGAGCTGCTCCACATTGCAAATGTGATATGAACATTGTATATGTGAGCTTCAGGAAAACTGCCCTGCACTAATTACCTCCGCTTTGACACACTCCATCATATTTAATGCAGCAGAGTACTGTTGGAACGGGGCATGTTTTTTTTTCTTCTCCGATAGGACACCATGTTTTTGAGCAAAAGGACGGGGGGGGGCGCCCGCCCGGGCCGGAGCGGGGCGGCGCCCCCCCGGGCGGCGGGCGGCGGGGGGGGGGCGGGGGGGGGGGGGGGGGGGGGGGGGGGGGGGGGGGGGGGGGG
>JAODKN010000002.1:21613094-21626996 GCA_026774425.1 Petrocephalus zakoni
ACCTGCTCCTTTTTTTCTTTCCTCACCGATCGGACAACACTTATGCTCCCCAAAACCCAAACCCCCCCCCCCCCCCCCAAACAAAAAAGCTTGCCACCACCCCCACTCCTGCCTGGCAGAAGAAGACGCAGGATGGTCGGGCTCCTGTCTCCAGCGGTTCTGCTTTTATCATGAGAGGTCTAAGGGACGCCTTCTGTCTGTCCATGGCGGTTCTCACAAGGTTCCCTTATTATTCTGCTGCTCGACAGCGGAATGTGACACGTCTAAACTCCCCGAAAGCAACGTTGACTCGCTCCATGTGATATAGCGCCTCTTTCCCCCTTCAGAATATATTAGTACAGTATTCGTGGCATTGTGAGCTGTACAGAGTGAACAGAGCGAGACCCACAATATGAAGCCTGTTCGAACGGGTAAAATAATTAACATGACAGTTAAAAACAGGCTTGTTCTATTAAGCTACTTTTAGAAAGGGTGACACCACTGATACTGGTTATAGGCCTTTTTATTCATTATGCTTAATTGGGTCCGGGAGTTGAAGAGAAGATGCGTGATGGACAGCTAGAGTAATTCCAGCGCATGCTGCAGCATTCCGGTAATGCATTTATTACTGCCTGCTTCCCTCAATGCTGGTCGTCCAGGGCAACAGCAGCAGAGTCACCCTGTTTGGGTTGTGGTACCATTCCTGCCCAGCTCTAGTATTGATTAATTGACTTCATAAAGCACTGGGGCGGCACACTTTTTCGTCCACAGTAATCAATTCCAAAATCCATCCATTTATGCTCATTTAGCGATGGCATCTTAAGGCGCTCAGGACACCTCCCAAGGATTGCCCTTTAAGGGCGCGTCCTTTCGGAAAACTTTGATGCACACAAATGAAAGGCCGTAGCTTTTAATGCCAGCAGCAGTCAAAACCACTTTGTATCAACTGATTTGAATCGTTTCAAAGACGAGAAATTGAACGTAATGTTTCTTTAATCCAGTAGAAAGCAAAGCACTAAGCAGTGAACATAAAAGCTTTTTTTCCTCTTTAAGTATGAGCAATATTTTTTTAAAACAAGTAGCATTAAAGAAAATCAGTATAAATTTACGAAGTGCTACACTTGGTAATGCACTGAGATTTCAAAATTTTGTCAACATTTTTAGATGCATTTCTGAAGGTCCTAGTGGATTAAGACAGATGGTTATTAATAGACTTACAAAGTCTTGTAAGTAAATAAAGGTGAAATCTTACTCTACCACAACAATAGATTTTATACCAACTCTCAGTAATATCCAGTATGACTATTGTATGTGGAGGTAACATTGTACATATATCGATACATTATGGTTGATTTATAGTCGATTTAACCAATTCATTTTGAGTCATTTCAAAGTGTAATTATTGCATTCTTCCCATGACAAATGTTCATCTTAGAAATTTCTATAAAAACAGGGTAACACTTTACTTGGATAGCTTGTCAACAGCATATTAGCAACATTTCAACAAGTTGGGATTCAGCAAGTCAGCTGATTTACTGTGTCTGCAGATGTTTAACAAAATATGCAGTATATGGAGTATGTAACGAATGTAACAATTCACGAGCATACCTCCATATTCCTAGGATAATTTATTTAACCAATGCTGTATGAATTGTTGAATCTCCACTAAGATGTCATGGAAATGTTACAAGTATTTTGTTTACCCTCTGTAAGCAAACTATACAAATAAAGTGTTACCAAAAATGGTAGCTAAATACAAATAAGCTATCTAAAAAGTGCAAGTAATAATTTCGTTGTATACTCATTGAGTACTTTTTTAGGTACACTTGCTTGTAACAAAAACAGCCTGGTCCCTCAAACCACTAATGGTGTGATTTTATTTGGTACCAGTCATGGTGTTTTCAGGCATGGCAGAAAGAGCAGGCCTCCTGGGATTTTCACATACTTGTCTCTGGAGTTTACAGCAAATAAAGTAATAACCAGGAACATCCAGTCAGTGGTGGGTCTGTTTTCGAAAACACCTTGTTAATGAGGGAGATCAGAAGAGAAATAGACTAAACTCATTAATGCTAACAGCTCAATACAATAGTAGAGTGCAGAATAGTGTCTCTGAAAACACGACTCATCTACCATTGAAGTGGTCAGGAGACAGAAGGGGGTCCTACCTGGTACTACTAGGGGTACCTAATAAAGTGGCAACTGAGTGTATATTGAAAACACTGAGGTGATACGGAGCAGGTGATATTTAACAGTGTGGATTTATAGAAGTTTGTGAAACTGGAAGAACTACAGTGTGAAATGCAGGAAATTCCATCCAGATATTTCTAGATACTCTGCCTGAGTATTTTATAGAAAACTGAAAACATAGTCCACTAATTTTTTTATTTTACGTTTTCGGTTCTTAATAGAATAAGAGCATTTCATGCTGCTTTTTGCTCAATGTGAATAATAATTGCATTGGAGACACATTAGCGTAAACTTTCAGAAAAGATACATGAAGGAAATTTCATATTGATCATTTACGATACTGGAACTGATAACCAGACTGCAAGTTTCAGTCACATGGTCTTGACAGGGTTACATTAATTGTGGTCTATACAGCCTAGCATCTGAGCCTCATCCTTCTAAAATGCGAAAGACATGTAAATCCACTGTTAGTTTTCATTAACCTTCCAGGAGATGCCAAGGTTTGGAGATGTCCTCTCCATCCTCCTGTGACACCTTCAGAAACCATGACTGCACTTCGTACTCTCAACGTTTACAAGAACCTCTTAAAATCAAGCCTCTTAAGCAAACGAAAGTAGCCAATGGCCACATCACTCTCGTTAACTAGATGCAATTTCTATATATGGATACGTACATGTTTATGTTGCTCTTTGAGTAAAAGATGCTTATGGGTAGCACCACAACTGAAAGCCAGTGGGACGTTACAGCTCAGACTAATGCGCCTGATTAAGCTATCACAAAGGTGATAATTAATACATTTTTCGTAACTCAATAAATATTGACTTGGTGTCCATTTTTAACGGAAACACTGACCTCAGAACTGGACTTGAATTGTTTTCCCTGCTCTATCTCTATATTAATTAACCTGCACAGCTACTCAAGTGAAACATCACGCCCCTGCAGTAAATCCTGTCATGCCCTTCTTGCAGAATTGCTTTTAATTTTGTTTTAATTGTATCCCGATTCTTTTAGCGGTAAACCCGGCCTGGTAAATATGGCTCTTTTGACTTGCTTAAGCATTGAATGAACTGCCAGGTGGTATGTGTGAGGCGACAGTCTTCCAGGGTCAAGAACTTGATCTGTGTGTGTGTGTGTGTGTGTGTGTGGAGTTTGCACGAGGGTTTCCATTGGGTGCATAAATGCGTCTGCAGTGCAATAATGAAAACATCCCCTGCTTCAGTAAGATTTCAGAGGCTGCTAATTTTACTTCATAACTGTTTCAAATAACGGCCATGAGGGTGTACTCTTGTAAAACAGTATGGGAACATTTCCTCTCTACCTGCATATTAGATGCCGCCAGGATTTTTTGTACCAAAGCACTACACAAACCTCTGAAGCGACAGAAAAAAATATATATTTCTTGAACTATTTGAAGATATCTGTTGCATTGAAGATATCTATAAATATTTCAAGATATGTTTGCGAACTATAAATTTTAAGTTTCCTAAAAATATATTGTGAAGTGCAAGCTAACAGAAAATCTGGTGTGCAGATACTATAATACTGCATCCGGTAACGACTGTGTGTGTGTGTCTCTCTCTCTCTCTCTCTCTCTCTCTCTCCTGTCTTCCCCCTCCTTCCCCAACACAGCGCTCAAAAATAGCCGTTTATGAAAAAATGTGGTCATACATGAAATCGGCAGAACCCTCTGTCTTTGCCAAGACAACACCTGATGGGGTTGCCCGGGTACGAAAGTCGAAGGGCAAGTTCGCCTTCCTCCTCGAATCCACCATGAACGAGTACATTGAGCAGCGGAAGCCATGTGATACGATGAAAGTGGGCGGCAATCTCGACTCTAAGGGCTATGGTGTGGCAACCCCCAAAGGCTCGGCATTAAGGTGGGTGGAATAAAATAACAATATTCTCTATGTTGTTATAGTATTCCACCTACCCTGATGTCCTGTGTTATCATTTCTCTTCTTCCACTTTTTTATGGTTTTTATTTTTGTTTTTTTTGTGGAGTGGATTCCAAGAGGTAATATATATATGTCTCTGACTGTGCCTGGAAACCCAGGCCAATTTCTCTCATTATTTAATTTTGATGCATTTCTAAATTTAGAAGCTCAGATCTTGTATTTTAGAGGTAGCTTTACAGCCATTCCATGTGCGTCTCTTTCCTCCTTGTCCTCCACTTCCCGGTGTCTTCCCCCCTCCCCCGTCCCGTGTGCTGTCCTTCCTGATTCTCTGTTGTCACTTTTAATTTAACAGCTCAACGGTTTTTCAATTTAACTTGTAAAAGCTGCGCTGTCAGTTGTGACGAATGTTAATTGCATGGTGTTTGTTGTCGTTACTTTCTTCTCAATGACGAGTGTCCCCATCCCGCACAGTTATAAACAGTGTAACCCTCCATGCCACCTTTCCAATATTTAACGCTTTCTTTGCTGTACGAGCGTCTCCTATCTCTCATATCCGTACAATTTTTACCAATTTGTCCTTTCGTGCTCTTTTTAACGATCATTCTGATATTATTAATATTTTATCGCTATTATTATTCGTTATTACTACATACTATATTAGATTTCTCACGGACCTGTGCATTTTCTTACAAGTTATGTTTTATCGTTTCAAGAAATGCTGTTAACCTGGCAGTGTTAAAACTGAACGAGCAGGGCCTCTTGGACAAATTGAAAAACAAATGGTGGTACGACAAGGGAGAGTGCGGCAGCGGGGGAGGTGACTCCAAGGTCAGCCTCAATGTCACCAAAGTCGGGTACTTTAGAGCAGAGTAATCGGCAAGGCTGTCATTACCTGAACCAAACGGAAAAATCCACCCTGTACGACCCAGCACAGTATTTCTTAGCGGCCTTCCCAGGGAATTGAGCAAAAGAGATCAAACCAGGAACCCTTACTTGGTTAAGGGAGGAGAAATTCAGAACCAGTAACATTTTAGACTTACTGACGAGAAAAGTTTGCCACCGTTATCTTTGGTAACTAAAGCATGACTGATAGTAGGGGCTAAAGCAAGAGGACGTATTGCTGTTATTGAACCAGCAAGACATGGTGTCTTTCAAGTGTATAGAAACGTTACTTTTTCCGGCTAGTGTTGCAGGATTCCTGTGGCAAAAGAAAGCTGCCCTGCAGGCGTGAAAGGCAGCGACTGAATTTGGTCGGACCTTTATCATCTGCAGGGCAATGATCATTTAGGGGCCAGTCGTATTCTTGGAATTTTCACTCTCTGTTTATTTTGCAAAAGGCAGCAGAAGGCCATGTTCTGCAGTCCTTGACTAGGTCTCGCCTAGTAGGTGGTCGCTATGAGACGGAATAGTTAGTAGCTGCCTAGGAGGCCAACATTATATAACAGATTATAGACATTGAATTACAAATGAAAAATAGCCAAAAGGCACTACAGAGAGACTAATTCTAAATGTCGGGTTATAGAGAACCCCCCTAAAACACAGATGAGTTCCAGATTACGTTCTCATTTTGTGCCGAGGAGAGATTGGATGTTTGGAAATCTGACTAGTCTTTTTGGACAGGACTCTGATGTGCCACCAGAGCAGTTTTGGTGTAGGAAAGCGAGGCAAGCAGCGGAGTCTTGAGGGGACGAAACATTGCAGGAATACGTGAGAATTCTAATCAACCAAAAACAAACAAAGGAAAAAAAAAACTACATCCACCACTGATCCAGGCAGTCCCCTGGTTGGTCTTTGGTGAAAAACCTCACTTGATTTTTTTATTTCAGAGACAACGGTGTTCCCAAGCCCAGTTTCCAACTGCAGCTATAACCTCCAGCATCTTTCCTTTTTGACTCACAAACTGCACTTAACATTCGGCAAAAGACAAGGCAACTGTTTTTGCCATTCCTGTCTAAAGTCATTCAGTCCTGACAGTAAGCAGGAGATGAATGCTGTTAGTAACGGGATACAAAGCAGTTACCCTGTTTCTCAACAATCTGCCAAGGATTTTTGAGCAGAACGAAGGGACAAGCTTGCAATATTATGGTATCATGTCTTGACTGCTAAATTTCTTTTTTTTTTACGTATGCAAATTTTAAGGGGGAAAACAGTTGGCAGGTAGTGAAAATCTTGCTTGGAAATTGAAAAAAATATGGTTTTCTCTCGAGGCAGATTCTCTGTTCTATTCAAATTAGAAGATTAACACAATGACGGTAATTACTGACAGCAAAGAGACTTAGCATTCTTATATTAGCATGTGATCTACTTTATCAATAGAAAAAAAAATGATGAATATCATGAATATATCCATATAGCCAAAAATGAACTAATCAAACATTTTCTACCAACTGCAAAATTTTTCCTTGGGAAATTACTTTTTGGACTAATGGCCTAAGTAAATATTTGAAAATCATATCACATCTATGTTGAAAAGGACAAGATCGATTTCTGTTCTGAGGTCTGGATTCAGTTAGTTTACATGCAGCTTCTAAAACTCAAGGCTTAATATATTTCGAATTGCATAGGCCAATTTTGGTGCCTGAAGCAAATGAGAACTCACAAATGTAGCATGTTCAGTAGATGCAATTGTGAGGTAAAAAAATCCTGAAAAATATCACATTAAAGATAAGGTTAAGGTTAAAATGTTACAACTCTTCACAAGACCAATTAGAGTTGAAATATAAGTGGAGTGCTGTATAGATAATAACTCAAAATCGGCTACGTTAGATGCACCCAGAAAGATAACATGATAATCATAAACCCACCCTGACCCCATTATTCACCTTTTGTAAAAGCAAAAATAGATGGATATATTTACTTATATATATTTACAAACACACACCCCTATTAAAAACACTTATTTTTCACTCAGCCAGTAAGGGCACATCTGTGTCTCATTCTTACTGAATGTATACTTAACAAAGGCTGCACAGTGAGCAAAGGTTGCGAGGATGATCATATATCAGCTGTTTTGTTCCAGGTACGTTTTCAGCTATATTCCAAGGAGCCCTCCACTTTAACAAGTTTGTTTTCCAGAGCTGTCGTCATGTCCTGCACTGTTGTGGACCAGCTAGCTGTGGAGATGTCCCGCCTCGACGTTTCAAAATAAGATTACGCAGTTTGACTATCTTTCCACCCACTGTCCACCCCCATTACTAGCATCAGCTCGCCATAATTTTATTATTTTTTAATGCCATTTAGCTGCTGCTTTCATCTAAGGCATTCACGTAGTATGCTTAGGATTGCCAAGGGAATGCTTGTTGGTATGTTCATTGGCAAAATTTCTATAGAAATAAATGGTTGAAATTTTTCATTTAAATAGAGAAGTACAAAATTACATAGTTTGCTGAACACAACCTCTTGAATAAGGTTCATAATAGATTTTTCAATGGGGCATTTTAGTCAATCACATATTTTACCGATTAGTCAATCACACAATGTGAGTCCAGGGGTTCATAATTTAACCTGGATTGCTAGTTATTGCTTTTTACGGAAAGACGTGTATTATAAACAGGGACAGCTCAGAAAACCTTCTTTTAAAGCCACTCGCAATCACAATACATAGCAATTTTCTTTTAACACACTGACAGAAATCGAAATTATCTATAAAAACGTTTACAGTTCGGCATTCTGAAAAATTTATAATTTAATAAGCTGTCATGTGTTCTCAAAATACCAATGGAAAACATAAAAATATTTATAGTACTGTACAGTAGTATTATAGTATAGTAAAATTATATTGAAAGTAAAAGTTTCCACAGATTCTGACCTCAGCTTGAATTTTCCCGTAAACTGGGACTCCTGGAGCCTGGCTGCTGTGCCAGTAAAAGCTTCCAGCCATGACTCTTATTGATCGCAAATCCTGGGCAGACAGTCATGTCCCCCACATGTACCGGCCACGCGTACAGAAGGGACCTACAGTCCCTCACCATCAGCACACATCAGGAACACCTCCGTTCTGCCCCCACCCTATTTTTAACAACCTGCCGGACATTCTCCGTTCATCAGCAGAACACAGCATAGGGCAGCTGTCAGATGTGGACAAATCTGTGTCTTTCAGCTGTCACGCGGTGACACGGTGACAGTTATTTCCCTGGACCGCCTCACCGAGTCAAAATAAATAAATAAATAAATAAATGTCGTTCACCTGTGACACTTGTCAGATCGCTAATCTCTTTAGCCATTCATTCTGGAGGAACTGAGCGTGTCTCACCAAAACAGGACCACAGATGTTTTCCGTTGTATGAAAAATGAAGAGAAATTTAGCAGTCTCAATGGTAGCATAATATCTTACGGGACAAAAGACTTCCAGGGCAATCTGGAGTTGAGCTGGGTCTTTTCCTGCAATGCAAGTGAGCCTGCCCACACACAGCTGGCCAGACAGGGAGTTTAGGGCCATGCCTCTGCTGAAGGGCACTTAACACGACGCCTCAGTGCGCACTCATGTGCCCCATCTGTGTTCAGCACATTAAAAAAACAAAAAAGAGCAGAAGCGAGGAGAGAATCAAAGGACAGTAATCACTCCCTGAATGGTAAAATACCCTGCTTCCCCACGGGACAGTGAAGATCAGTCCTCCAAGTTGTCTGCTCTGTGGCATACTTGCGGTACAATTTCCTTGCTTTTGTATCTTGGATGAAAAAGTTTTCTGATGCAAGTCAAGGTAACCAGATACACGGGAAACAGGAGTCGCACATTGTCCGCAGGGTTTCCTTCTCGAGACAGTGGCTGCCGTTCTCCTCAGCTAGTATAAAATCCAACTGGTGACTTTTGCTTTTCTATTAGTCAAGAAAGGGTTCCAGTTAGATCGAACTTGCCAAGTTCTGATTTGAGAAGTTAACTGTACCGTAAACAACTGCATTCCCTTTGTTTTGTTTATAGTTTCACAGCTTCTATTCCAACAGCCAACCTTTTTTTATAATGTTTTTACAGTGTATGCCGATTACTCAAAGCGATATGGGTAGGCCCTGGCACTATAGCCTAGCCATGGTGGAACAGAGGTAAAAACGTAGTATGTCTGCACTCTATGATGTTTACGTTGGCCAGGAGCCCTGCTTTATCGCTTTGTTAAGTATGAAGTAGTAGTAAAAGCTTGAATAACATAAAATAACATAATATAATGTTATTTATGTTATTTCCCACGTGAAGAACTCCTGTAAACCTTGCAGTATTGAAACTCAGTGAACAAGGCATCTTAGACAAGCTGAAAAACAAATGGTGGTACGATAAGGGTGAATGTGGAACCAAGGACTCGGGAAGTAAGGTCAGTCGCTGCAGGTCTTTCGTACTGATTCCAAATTGCATTTTGACCTATTGTTCATATGCAAAGGAAAAACTATTCAGTTTTTCTTACCTGTTACTTGATTGTTTTTTTTTTATAAGAGAAACTAAAACTAAAGTTGCTTAATGATAGTTTTTTTGCAACAATGTACAGAAATTTTACATAGCTTACAAATTGCAATAGACATATTTTTTTATTGTTTCATTAATAATATTACCTTATTATTCCCCACAGTAAAGGTGAAATATATCACACATAGAATGTTATACTAATGTAAGCATGAGTGGGGAATTTATATTAAGCACAAGATGCATTTTTACTTTTTATAGTTATACTACTATATTATATAGTACTTTTTTGCTTATTTTAAACTTATTATAATCTAACCATTATGCTGCTGTTTCTATTTACCAAACTTTTTATTAAAATTTTATTTACGGGCGTTTTACTTGTTTGCATGGGAAGACTGGGTATATTAGATTATTTAGCATCATGCAGTGTGGATAGCAAACAACGTTTCTTTTTCTGACAAACTATTTCCAGCTCACTTCCCGACAGGACCGAAGTGAATCGGTGATGTTGAGAAGTCGTGATTGGACGAGCACTGTCAAAATGAAAAATTGTTTGCACACTATATGAAGCCAAGCAATGTAATAAACCTATAACTTAACCCTCTGAGATTAATAGATATGCAGTACATCACACATGAATATAAATGAAGGGCTTTCTGTCGTCCTCACCAAGCCCTGGAGTAAAACACATAAGACCTCCATGCTCATAGGGTTAAAGTGCAAATGGTAAAACTCTTATAAACAAATTTTTAATAAAGAAGTTTGGGAGGTAGCAGCAGCAAAATGGTTTTTTTTTTAAAAACAAACTATTTTAAGCTTGCTTTTTACTTATATAATGAATTAAAGCTTTATTAGATTTTTGCATAACCAGATAGTTCTACAAGTGCTAAATTGCAATGGTTGTTAAGTCAGAGCTTGTCAGAGTTTTGACCTGTATGTCACTGACCATCTTCCTCAAAGTGGCATATTTAACTGAGCCACAAAACAGAAGAGATTTAATGCATCCTCTACATTCACCGATCTATCGGGAGCGTGACCCGACTACATTGGTCTTGAGTTTCTCCAAACTTTCGACACGTGTAGGAAAGGCACAGAGTGGCATAGTATTTACGAAGCCACTTTCATAACTTTTACTTCCAAACCCTTTTTAAAACTAAATTCCTGCACATGTTCTGTTGCCTGAACCTTTGGTG
Source organism: Petrocephalus zakoni (assembly GCA_026774425.1). Classification (NCBI taxonomy): domain Eukaryota; kingdom Metazoa; phylum Chordata; class Actinopteri; order Osteoglossiformes; family Mormyridae; genus Petrocephalus; species Petrocephalus zakoni. The sequence continues at coordinate 21,623,738 of JAODKN010000002.1, forward strand.
CCACTGTAACATGGAATATACCACTGGTAGCACCAGAAACATTGCTTCAGGGAGGGTTTGAGGCTATTTGAGAAAACAGCAAGACAAGGTGTCTGCATTTGAGTGCCAGTCTTGGCTGGGATTTGAATCAGAAGCCTTTGGAGAGCAGCTAGGAAGATGAGCTTGTTAGGGTTAGTACATTTGTGATAGGTTCATTGTTCTCAAAAAGCAAATTTCACTGCAAAACCTCTAACTGTGTTTTTCACTCTTCTTAGGACAAGACAAGTGCTCTGAGCCTGAGTAATGTAGCAGGAGTCTTCTATATTCTGGTGGGAGGTCTGGGGCTGGCTATGATGGTGGCTTTGATAGAATTCTGCTACAAGTCTCGTGCAGAAACCAAAAGACTGAAACTAGCCAAGAACGCCCAAAATTTTAAACCAGCTCCGCCAGCAAACACGCAGAATTTTGCCACATACCGGGAGGGCTACAATGTGTATGGGACCGAGAGTGTTAAAATCTAAAGGGTAGGATTCAGATACCTGACCTGCTCTTTTAATTACCCAGGGTTTTAAATCTTGTCTGTCTTCATGATATAGTTTGAATTTAACACATGTACTGTATATATTTTAAGACCGATTGCAAAAACATAAGCACATACATAGTATAATGTATTCCCAGTACTCAGTTGTATAAAAGGGATTTACTTTGGTTTAATTGTCACAAACAAATTTAATGGACCCTTCATATTTTGACATGATATTTTCATCGTATCAAATGAGGGGTTATTAATGCCAATACCCAAGACAAAGTGAAAGCTGATGCCTGAGCCACTGTTGCTTATAAATGCTGCATCAGTTGCTGTATAACAGTGTTGCCCAACCCAGTCCTCAGGGAACCCCGGACAGTCCACGCTTTCGCTTCCTCTCAGCTCCCAGCACACCTGTACCAGGTATTTGGGGTTTTTGATTGGCTGCGGGCTGGGGGCGAGCAAAAATGTGGACCGTCCGGGGTTCCCCGAGGACTGGGTTGGAAAACACTGCTATATATTATACACTCTATCTAGTGTGAGCATGAATTGTAGATTATTTACAGATAATTTAGCTTTGCAGGTCTACCCCTGAGGCAGGGACTGGCCATGTCTGTGTTAGGCCTTTCTGCCCAGCACCACTACCCTGATATCTTGATTATTGACAAATTTTGTTCTCTTCATCTAGCACAGCTGGAAGGAGTCAGAGCAGCTTGGAGTGAACCTGACACTGATGACCGGAAAGTTTGACACAATGAATAAGTTACAGGCCTGGAGATCCCGCTGGGCCCAGCAAGTGACTAGCTTCATAGCGGAGGGCGTAATGAGCGGAAAAGACTTGTCATTTAAAGAACTGAATTTGTTTCCTTCAGTGCCTTATAGAACATTCAGAACGTCACAACAATGCAACTCGTCATAGTAATATTGCTTTGCTTGAAATACGAAAAAAAAGGAGCAATGGTATCATAATCTAACAAACGAGCCTTCAGTAGATACTCTCACTAAAGAAAAAGCCATCAGTCACAACCCTAGCACACACAGAAGACCCTGACATAGCAGCATTCACCAAGCAATGGGTGGTACTATAGTCATATATAAAGAATTATTATTTTTAACGTTGTGATTGATTTACAGCCAGATTGTACTGGTTGGTTATAATTTAAATATCTCAGAAATCCATGTATTAAAGCATTATCAATTCATTTAAAGTAGCCCTGATTCTAGTATATACAAGAAATGATTTGTTGACTCCTTTTGTTTTATTTCTAAGGGCAGAAAATGTTTTTTCCCCCATTGAAAGAAATTAATGGACTTTTTCTCCCACTGCGAGTCATCCATTCGGTGGTTGTGTAGGCATTCTGAATTCTGGTGCTGTTGGTGACTCAGTACCTTATTATAAATAGAGGGCCTGTGAACTAACCAAGGTCAATGATAAAAGCACCATTCAGCCTAGGACAAAAGGCCGCCCGTGACAGAACCCACTGCCAACGGATTTCTCTCGGATACGAGCAGTTTGCAAATCATACATGGAGTCAGGTTGACGCTTATATTAACTGTGAATTGAACATATACTAACACAAATCACAAGCATACAGTACAAGATATTTCTAGATATCTGGAAGATACACAGATATACTGTATATGTATACACATCTGCATAATACACCTTTACAACATGGGTTTTAGGATAACGGACACCTTGGTGGCTTTTTTTAAAAATGATTTGTCCAAGAATATGGCCTGAAGAATGAAAACAAAATCATTCAATTGTAGATACACTGCAATCCATTTAAAAAGACTAACGGTAACAGCTTTGAAAATGGTATTTTGGATTACCTTCAATATTTTGTGAAATGATAGCACATTTTCAATCAAGCTGTGGTTTGATTTTGGTTTCGTTTTACTTTGTAGGCATACTGTTTTGTGCATAATTTAAGAAATGAAAAAAAAAAACGTAAATTAAAATGGGAAGTACTGTACATGTTACCCTATGGTCAATGTAGGGGCAATTTTTAAACTAAAGCTTAGCAATTGTCCATTTAATGCTGTTACAATTCTTTTACTTTCTCTAAGAAATGTGATTATGTAGTATTTGAGACATGCCAAGAAGGATTTCATTGAAAAAGCGAAATATTACAATAGTTTTATACTTAAAAAACTGTAAAAAAAAAAAAAAAAAAAACTGTAAAGAAACCTGTACATTTATTTAAAGTCAATCCATGAATGCAAAGAGGCTTCACAAAACTTGATTTTTCGATTTTTCAGACTGCATGTAAAATTGGTAATTGCCTAACGAGGCGTGAGACTTTCCTCAGACGGTAGGAGACCAGCGGTAGAAGCATAACTTCCCTTCCTGTTATTTGGCCCTCTCCTCCCTTGTTGTCTGACTGCACTTCAGCAATCAAAAATTGCCAAGCAACCTACCGATTACAAAAGTGTAAGAACTGCATGTGTGGGTGTAATTTACTGAACCTCAATAGTGAGGCGCTGTACAAAGGATTTTAATACATTTTGTAAATAAAACTGTATAGAAATTATTGCCTCGTGTTATGACTAATTACACCAAGTAGTGTGACAAGTTGTTTCTGAGGAATTAGTTTTTTGTTTTTTTGCCACAATACATTGTGGAGGGATTTTCTGTTCAGGGACAAATCAAAAAGAAGCACATAAAATAGGGATTAAAAACAGTACCAAAAAGTCAAAAAAAGAGAAAATTGGCTTCTGACCTACAGTAGCCAAGCACCACGTTTTTTT
>JAODKN010000002.1:21633786-21668056 GCA_026774425.1 Petrocephalus zakoni
CTTTGTTGTAACTTCAACAATTAATAGTGTAACAGTTATATTTAAATTTGCTCAGATTTAATATATAATATATAATATATATATAGAGACACACATACATATATAATTGTACACCGAGGCAGCAGTAATCTCTCATGGGAGCGATGCTTTTCTCTTACTAATTCCTACTACTTGGTCAGACCGTCTAAATCGGCTGGGAAAAAGGAGGCCAGCATATCCATGCAGGTGGTCCCAAGACCCCTTTGGGATCCTCTCATTGTTGCTCTTTGAGATCATTTTGAAGGATCTTCACATGTATGTAGAATTACTGCAGTCTTTAATTTTCTCCATTGGATTGATCGATCCCGAAATGTTTTGTGATCTCCAAGGACATTTAAAGTTTGGTCAGGCAGAAAAGTGAGACAAATATCAGCCTGGAAACAGGCAGCCAGGTTTCAGTGGACAGGATGGGCAGCCAGCCATCTGTAAAGAGTGGGGATTGATTGTTGGGTGCAGAGCCAGTTCCCCTTCAGAGAAACGGGAACAGACATGGTCGTGTGGGTTTTAGACGGGCATGGGTGCAAAGATAACAACTTCTTCCATCGAATTTATCAGAAGGTGCAGATGATTAATACCGTGGACCTGAGACCAGTAATGTTTACAGGCAGAATCACATGCACTTTACAAAAAGGAGACTCTCACCTTCACTACTGACGTGTGTGTCGTGCTCAGGTTATACAAGAAACATTGCTGCTGACAACAAAAACAGAAAATTTCACGATTAATGTAATATATAAGTGGATTTTTTAAATGCACTTACTTGTATTGACTGTTATGTATGTTTAATAATCTTTCACTGCCGGGGAAGCTAATTTGTCATGGTAATGAGGTTCCTAAGCATCATGAGTAATTTTCCAATGGGAGGTGATGGACAACCACTGTAACTAGAAATGGGGGTAGGGACAGGGTCATGTGCTCATTTACTTATTCTCTAATTGGGGTCCAATCAAAAGAAAAACACAGGGCTAAGGGGAATAACATTCGATTCTGTAGCACCATAGTAAATATGTGATAAAACTAAAGGCTGAGGCCAGAATTTTCAGAAATATTCATTGGATTTCATGCCACTGAGCAGAATGCACAGCTGAGCTCTGCTTAGGTGCACAGTGACCACGCAGAGGTGGAGAGAGAGTGCGGTGGGGGGGTGCGAATGTGGCACGTCACCTGAAGGACGCCGGTAAACGGCGGGAAACACGACCCCTGACCCCCCCCCCCCCCCAACTTGCTCATTTAATCATGCAATAAAATAAATGCACTGCAAGAGAGAGTAAGAGAGAGAGAGGCAGAGGCAGGGAGAGGAGATGAAGCAGTGATGGGTATGGTCAGGGCTGGCCTCCAGACTTTCAGAGTTTAACGGGGGGGCAGACAGGCAACATAAACAGACAGGGCAATACTTCAGGAAAGAATAATACAAGTTATTCTTACAAAGAATAACTTACGCAAACAGAAAAAATTGGGCAGAGTGACTGGGAACTTTGGGCTTTATATCCAATTAATGACCAGAGGGTAGAAGTTGGTGGGGAGAGAGGTACCCAAAAGAAAAATCCAATTTAAAGACAGGGCCCACATTTTTTAAGCGTAAATAAAACTGGAGAGAGGAAGACAAACTGGAAAAAAAATAATAATTTAAAAGTGATAGCTGGCGAAGAAGCCAGAGGAATTTGCCCAAAGTTTGCTCAGGTGTATTCAGGCCTTGGCCTGGACGGGCGCAGGGAGAGAGAGCGAGCGAGCGAGCGAGCGAGAGAGAGAGGTGGCGTAAGAGAGACGTAGCCATGTTCATGTTTATCCGGGAGGGTTCAGCCGGCGGATCAGGAGGAGGCATAGGAGGGAGCGGGATACAGCAGAAGACTGCCAAACAGGTAAGGCCCACATGACTGCTCTGCATCCGCGCGGTTGCATGCAAACCTTTCTCTGCGTGTTTCCTACACGGTCTCAGTACATAAAGTAATACCTAAAAGTTTAAATACACCTGGCAGTGCAGTTTACCTGATTCTCTCATTTATTTTAAACTGGCAGTCTCAAAAAGTCTCCAGTATATCAGGTTTTCATTCAGGATAGCTTGGTGGATATGGGACTGGTTTTGTAGACTTTAAAGGTAGTTTTGGTGGTTATAATAGATTTGTTGTGTCTAGTTTGGTGACCTCAATTGTACTGCTCAGTTGTTCGTAAAAACCCATGTTTATGATGTTTCTGTCAAGTAGACGGATGCATGGATGTCAGTAGTTGTGTTTCAACTTGTTTTTTTGCAACTTATATGGTTAACTTATCTCTCCATTGTTGCAATAAATCATGACTAGCTGGAGAAACTAAATAGCTGGTCAACAGTGTGAATCATAATGTAACGTTTGATTGATAGATTAATGTTCCTAAGCTATATGCATACATACAGGTTTTTGAATGCTACAGGTTTGTTAATTGATTTGGTATGCCTCGTCGTGATATGGTTATATTGACAAAATCCTGCAGGCACAATTTCATTTTATGTATCATAGGGTTCATTAATCAAATCAAAATGTAAGTTGTATGAGCTGCAATTATATAAAGTATATTCTCTGAGCATTTAATGTGTGCTTGTGTTTTATGATCTTTATCTCTTTGATCCAAATGAACAATTAAATGTAAAGTCAGTTTTCATCTGCATTGTAAACATGTTGTTTCTTCTCTCCTCTGTAGGAAGGTTTCCACCAGATTGCTTCTGGGTTTTGCAGCTCATTTTTACTGCGGTACGCTTGTAGTTTGTCACAGCGTGTTTTGTAGATCAGTGTTTCCCGATCTGGTCCACGAGGACCACCAGAAAATCCACGTTTTTGCTCCCGGTAGGGAGTTTGGGGGAGCAAAAATGTGGACCGTCTGGAGGTCCCCGATGGCCAGATTGGGAAACACTGTTCTAGATGTCTTTACATAGCAGTAATACGGTCCTGAAGGTTGTCACTTAGGTTCCTTCGTGGCTGTAGGGCACTGTTTTTCCAGCTTGCCTGAAAGCGACGCGCTGGATTGTTTTACACCCTTCTTATCTTGCGATCTGTGGTTCTCACAGTAGATGCTGTCTCCTGAGCTATGTATAGGGGAATTAAAGTAAATGTCAGCATAAGTAATGAGCTAAAAGTCACAGGGTGAGCAAGATGCTGATGCCACTGCTAGGTGTGTTTAACCAGCCACATCGGCAAATCTAAAAAACACAAATCTAAACACTGGAAAGAGGGGTTATTAGTATAGCCAACATAACATCATCAGGGGCAGGGGTGGCCTAATGGTTAGGGATGTGCACTTGTGACTAGGAGGCTGCTGGTTTAACTCCCAGTCTGGCCAGTTACCTCGCACTGCTCCCAGGGTGCTGAATTAGCTGCCCACCGCTGTGTCATGATATGGATTAGATGCTGAGGACACATTTTGCTGTCGTGTACCAACAATGACAATTAATCATCTTCACTTCACTTAGCACATCAAGGTCCCACTGACAGCATTCCAAACATTTCAGTTCCCCGTTTCGTTTAATATGTCCCCTTTTGCACCTTTACCTCTCTGACACCGGCTTTCGTGTCGATGCACCACTCGCAGTTTCAGCCCTTCACCCCTCTCCCGCACTGTCCCTCGTCGCGCAGGTACAGGCCTCCATCCGCAGGCAGGTGGAGAGGCAGAGAAAGGCGAACAGCGAGCTGAACGTGATGGAGGAGATGGACAACACTTCCGTGCACTCCAAGTGCCCCAGCGCCTCTGCCGCTCCTAAGGAGGAGAAGGAACCAGAAGAGGAGAACCCAGAGCTGATGCCTGTTTTGGAAACAGCCTTTGGCCCGGTAAGGAGCCCAGTGGCACATGAGCGCTTAGCTTAGCTTAGCTTTCCCAGCTTGGCTGCCTGTGTGACGTGATAATGCTACAGCCCTCTGATAGCCAGTGGTCTCTACAGCAGGTGTGACAGTTAGCTGGAAGGCTAACCTTAAACACAGTAATTCCCATCTCTGCATTATTTTATTTTTTATACCTGCATGGCTGTCGGCTCTGTTCTCCTGTTTGTATTGAATGGTCAATACAAAGAGGAAAGTGCGGCCGGACGGCTCCGCAGTTGTTCTGTGGCTTAAGCGTCACGATCCTGAAAAAGTGATACCCGAGAAGGTGGCGTTTTTTTATCCCCTCTGCCAATGAAAAACGTACATTTTTAATTTCGTCAAGACGTTGGCGGCGTCATGGGGCGAGGAGTCAGCGATGTGCGCTGGAGAGGCGGTCCTACTTATCTGAACGGCGCGAGCAGTTTTTAGAAGGAGTGCTGGGTTCCCTGTCAGGGGGAAGCGGACACCCGCGAAGCCGTATCATCTAACCACTTGAGGCCAGCGCTCCCCTGCCTTACTGTGACATCACGTCAGGTCTTTGTTTTCAGCAGGTAGGGTTTCAGCTGGAGGCTAACATGTCGCCTTGCTTGCGTCGTTATATGGCGCTGTCGCCCTGAAGGAACGCGAGCTGTTTGGGGGCGGGGCATCTTCTGGCCACACCCCAGCCCTGCCACCTTGGAGAGGTCTTTAGGTCTCCCTCGATCATTCACTCAGATCGGGCTGGTCAGGGTCGAGCTCTCAGGTTCCGTCTTTTCAGTATCAGATTCAATATCTGCCTTTGAACATTAATGCATAGCTAACCTGCTCACGGCATTAATACGAACACGTACGAACTGCATTATGTTTGAGACTGAAAACAAACAAATGCAGATATAATGACAGTACTAGCAGCTAGTATACACAATTCGAATACTTTATACCCCTTAATTATTTTTAGAAACCCATTATGCTAACTGGTAACCAAATAAAGACTCGCGTGACAGTCAACGTTGTGGAGGGCGTTTACGTAAGCGCGCGGCGCGGTGTTCGGAGCCACTTTTGTGGCTCATTTCCTGTAATCTCCTTGCTGAATGATTAACGTTCCTTCAGTAATGGATCTAATCCTCTGCCTTGTGAAATCCCAGCAGGCCATGGGCTGTAACAACTAGAGAACACTGACTCCAGCAATAGTATCAGGCTCCACCAAATATTTCATGAGCTGCCACTGGACTCCTTGGTCGTATCTAATCCTCAAGCCGGTAACTGAAGACCTTTAAAGGTCGTGGCCCCGATCTGACACTCTCACATACATTGCACACCGCGGCAACCTTGATTAAAAACACACGTGCCGGCTCCAGAAAACTGCCAGTATTTGATCTACTAGAAGCCGATGAATTAGTGTCACAAAAGATGATGGACTACCCCATAGTGAACATAGTGTAGAATCCTGGGAGAATAAGTTTCAAAGGGTAAAACATGCAAACAGAACAGAGGTCCAACTGGCATTTCCATCATTGACTCGGCTCCTTTAAAAAGACGACGGTATTATAGTGATCAAATGGAGATCTGTGCACCTTAAACGTGGATATATTTAAGTATGCATTACAATGTACAAAGATGTATGGGGTAGGATATTTTTATGGAAGCAGTTCTCACTACAACAACAAAGACCTTACTAACATTTGGGACACTGGGCCAGTACTGCCAAGATCAGCTATCCCACGGTTTTGGATGTTCTCACTGACCGGAAGCTGAGGTATCCCTCAAAAAAAATCATAAACAAAACAGGATTAACATTGTCCACTCCCTAAGAAATTAACCTGAAATGATTCCCTTTAGGTGTTAAGAGAAGTTGCAAGAACCTTTCAAAAGAAAACGTTTTAAAAATCTGTTTTGCTAAGTGGAGTTTGAGCTGCACCACGGACAGCGACTTTGACCCACGTGTCAGCTGTCCCAAGGGACCTTGAAGGGACACACGTCACAGTTCTATGTCAATGCCTTGTCAGAGAACGCTGTAAGATTTTCAACACTGTCAATAATGCAGGGCTGGTGTAAAAAATGCAACAGGACAAGAGCACTGCAAGCAGTAACCTGTCCCCACTAGGGCATCGCAGTTTGTGTCATGGTGACATCAGGCTGACCTGGGACACAGTATGACCACGTCAATGACCGGCCACCTAGGCGTCAGTCAGGGCATCAAAGCTGCCTGTTGTTTGTCGTTTTGTGTCTGAACAAGGCTACTTTTTAGTGGACCATCAGGGGTCGGTGGCGGCCCCGCTATTGGTGTAGCTACCCAAATGGGGGTTTGGTGTCCCAGTGTGTCGTGTTTTTGTGAGCTGGTCTGAGTCGTGACACTGGAGGATGTAAGACAGCAGGGGGCACCTCGACAAGGTGAGGGAGGAGAATGCTACCATTTAAGTAAAAGGCCAGAGAGTCTCTCCATTATTAAATATCGTTGACCTATTCAGGCTTTTGTATTCTCCATTCATAGTCAGCTTTGCATTAAGATTCCACAACTTAGAAACAGGCGAATTACACACAAGCAGGAACCAAGTCAATGAAGGAGACAAAACGTCCCCTGTCCTGAATACATTCATAAATAATAATGATAACAGACTTAGTGATAAATAAATACTTCAGTTTAATCAAATGAATGTCAGCATGGTAGACACATCAATTTATGACATATGGCAAACGGAATGGCTGTCAGGAGCCCAAGTTCCAGCCATTTACCCTGTTTCCTGCTCTGCTCCTGGTCAAACAGAGACACTGGCACCTTTAAGCCACTGTCTGGGGTTTGACTTGCCGACGACAGTTTCCATGCTTGTCACTGTTATTCGTTTCTCTTGTTCATCATTTGTTTCCAGAGCATTTGCTGCTCTGAGCGGAGGATGGGCCGGTCAGTGCAGTAAATCTCGCGTAGTGTTGCCGCTGTGTGACATGCGGTTGCATTTATGGATATGAATGTTGGGTGTGATGGTGACATGGTGGTGCAGGGTTCGAGTCTCCACCATGGCTCTGTGTGTGTGGAGTTTGCATGTTCTCCCTGTGTCATTGTGGGGATGCCCCTGGGTACTCTGGTTTCCCCCCACAGTCCAAAGATGCTGAGGTTGATTGGAGTTACCAACCCCCCCCCCTCCCATAGGTGTGAATGTGACCTGGGATGGGTTGGACCTGTAGCTTCCAGGAGAGGCTCCGGACCCCCGGCTGTATGAGTACCAATGCTTGCCTTCTGGTACTCACTGATACCACTATTTGATTGATTGTACTTTAAGGATATAAAATGAGACTGTTGATTGGAAGAAAGTATTACTATTGATTCCTTATAATCAGCGATTGAACAACTGGCACTAAAGTACGCATTCGCTGCATAAAATATGGTATCATTATGGTGAAAGCAGAAACGCATACTTATTTTATGTGCATGTGTTCGGTTATGACAAGAAATTACTGTGCATTTTTCCATTTAACCCACAAATGAAACACAGATTTGCTGCATAAAGGTTAAAATACACAGCAATTCACGACATCCTCGTACATTTTTCATTGCAATCCACATTTCACTCAAGAATATAACATTTCATAACTGGACAAGCTGTAACTGATATTCTCATAATGTTCTAGAATGAGATCGACTACTGGGGAAAAAGAAAAATATTGTGTTCAGGAAACAAACACAGTTGTAAATTTAGAAGAGACTCATAAAAGGAAAACGCTTGTGTTAAACCACTAAGTCTGACTTTGCCTGCTCTTATGGCGTTTAATGATTTTTAAGTGGCCCATTTGGAAAGAATAGGCAGAAAAATCGTTAGAGACTAACCCAAAAAGGCTGTAAATGGCCGGACCATTAAGTGCAGAGTATTATTCATCGCACAGCCCCCAAAATGTGCAGTAAATGTGAAAAGAAGATCCAGTTATTGACTGTTACAAAGTTGATTACTGCCATCATAAACCGCAAATGTTTCCAACCAGAGCACTGCTTCTATAATAAACCACCATAAACAAGTTCACGAAACACATTGTACAAATTGTACAAATTATTATGCTTACCTAAGGAAATACATTACTTTGAGTCATGGGCTACCGGCACTTAAGGACCACAACACAGTCCTTAACCGTATCGAAACTCACCGGGAAACTCAATGTGCATTTTTTGTGTGTATGCCACCACCTAGTGGATAAGTAGTGGAGAGTATACCACAACGGCGCGCATACAAGAGATTTGGCTGCTTGCATGTACAGTTATTTCAAATCTGAAAAGTAGCCTAGATCAGCGGTTCCCAACAGAGGGGTCCCGGCCCACAGCGAGTTCTGTGGGGGGTCGCGTCATATTTTAAAAAATTTTTAGCAGTGGGCAGTCAGGAGAACGATTATGTTGCCTAAGTTAATTTTATTCCTTGGCTGACCAAAAACAAATGGACACCACCTACATTTGTGAAGCTGGGTTTTCAACCATGACAGCCCTTAAAACCAGTGTGAATACTGATATTTTTGTTTTTTAATTTCAAATAGGGCCAGTTTAAAGGCCAAAGGCTTCCTACTGATGTTTTGCTTTTACATTAGGCTATTATTTGTGCATAAACATATCTAGATATAGTAATAAACACAGTTTGTTTGAAAACAACATTTTTTGTCATCCTTACTGCAAACTTATATGAGCGATAATATCATTAAATGCAGAGGGGGGCCTTACAATATTTTCCGTGGCAAAAGGGGGTCTCAGGCAAAAGAAGGTTGGGAACCACTGGCCTAGTCTACCCAGGAGTCTTAAAAAATGGAGATCAGTATGGGGTAATATACTGTAATTTGTTAATAATTTAACAAATTACAGTACATAATTTAGCAAATTAGAGCAATTTACACTACCGTACTGTATAAACTACATATATGTATTTATTTAGATGTAAAAAAATATGCGCTCTAACACCGAGACAACTGAACTCTGTCGACTGCTGGCGAGAGTGCGGCATCTCACAAGGCGGGAGATGGTTACGTCTCGGCAGCGTAACAATATATCATACCATATACGCTGTAAAACATCGTAACTCAGGGACCATCTGTTTACCTTATTCATATGGTCCCTGAGTTACCATGTTTTACAGCGTATATGGTATGATATATTGTTACGATAGCGATAGCGATTTTTACACAAATCGCTAAAATTTTACAAATATCGCTACTAAATGCAAAGGATAGCTATAGTTAATGTGGTATAAATTATATATATACACATATATATATATATATATATATGTCATGTGATAGAATAAAAATTGCTAAACATATTTGTCTAATGGCCGATTTCTTATCCATTCCATTCCAAATTGGCAACAATAGATGTGGTCATTTACTCTTCAAGAATGCTAATGTTTGTCTTTTTCTTAGAAGACGGCAAATCAGGTTACGCTGCATTCCCACCAATGACACTTTGCTTACACCAATTAATTATGGAACACATTCTTTCCCCCCACATATACAGGAAGAAAAAGTTAGTTGACACTAATGCATTCCTTCATGGCTGTTAGGTGGAGTATTGCAGTCTGTATTGAAATTTTGCTTGGAAATCAATATTATTTGCTTGAGACAGTAATGCTGTACCACACATACTTCTCCTTGCTGGGGGGCTTAAATCCTGCTTTCTGCTCTATGTTTGTGGACCTTGCATGTTTTTCTGGTGTTATGTCAGTTTCCTCCCGTAGTCCAAAAATGTAAGGTGTGGTCAATCAGTATCTCAAATTTTCCCAAAGTCTGGAATTAATATTGAAGCCACTTTTTTTTTTTTTTTTTACATGGAAAACGTATAATACCCCTCACTTTGTTTCCAGGAATTGCAGTGTATAAAAATCTTAATTTGAAATAAACTACTGTACAGTTTATAAGCATTCATGACCCTGGGGTGTGGTGTTCCCTGCAAAACTCCCTGTAGTGTTATTATTCTCTACCCCTGGATTCAGGCCTGCCAAGCCTCTTTATAGATTACCCTGAGCAGTCTCTGAAAGTCTGTCCATACTCAGTTCCTGTAAGAGCCCTACCTTTCAACTTATTTGCAATCTTTCTTTTAACACTGTTCACATTTTTACACGTTATGATCTGTAAGTTATGAATTACTTGTACGTAACAATTTGTTTTTCATCTTTCTCTTTTGACAGCAGTGGGTACATAATATTGATTAATTGTACACTAACAGCGTACGCTCAGCGTTTGCCACTGAGTCTGTGGTAGTTACTCTCCTGGCAAAAGGTGGTAGAATTTTGATCAGCTTTTTTCTTTGAAGCGAGATATGAAACATGCATCCTTTGATGAAAGGAGAATATCATAATAGAGGGCTTTTCCTCACTGTATTAACATGATGTCTTATCTTGTATGTCCCTAGAATCCATTGAAAACATTGTTATTTCAAATGTAAATACAACAGTTGATATTATATGCTTTATACTCAGTGGCGATATTACGCACACCTAACTAGTACACAGTAGAATGCCCTTTGGCCTGACCTGCTTCAAGTGTTGAAGAGAGAGACTATTCTGAACGCCACTGTTGTACTAGACTGTTATTTTTCCTACTTTAACGAATATACAATTTTCCTCTGACCTCTTTCGTCAACAAGGTTCTCAGCCATAGAAATGCTACTAACTAGATGTGTTTTTCGTTCATCACACCATTCTCTGTAAAATTTAGACACTGCAATACCCAGTCACCATGTATGACATCAACAATCACACCACGTACAAAATTGCCTAGATCACACTTCCTAGCCATTCCGATGCTTGGTTGAACAGTAGCTGAACCTCTTGACCTTATCTGTGTGCTGCAGGCATTGAGTTGCAGCCACATGATTTGTTGTTTGGAGAAAGAGCCGGTTTGAATTAACAAGCGGGTGCACATATTAAATTGGCCACTGAATGTGCTGTATATTCCTTTGGTGTTGTGCATTTTTCAAAGGTATAACAGAAGGATTAACTGATGAAGGTGGAAACCGAAATCCAATTTTAGAATTTTCTCATACAGAATCACCAGTGCTTATATGCCAGCATATGACGTGTGAATAAGATGGTATCCATGTCTGACACTTCAGATTGCAGTCTGTTACACCCACAATGGTGAGCTGGATAGGCAATTAAAAGTCAGACACAGTTACATCAGTTTACCAACCTGTGACCAGTTCTAATTGTACCTGGTGGGGACCATTGCAACAACTCTTCAATAATTATCCTTGATGAAGGTCTCTGAAAAAAATAAATCTGGCTGTCAGATAATCTTGAAACATAATTTCATCATTAGTGTCTCCTAGAGGGAAATGGGGGGGGGGGGGTGTTTTTCAAATATGCTTCATTTTCCAAACAAAAAAAAACATACAGCTGGAATTAGAAAATAGGTATTTTTGGTATTAAAAGCATCACACAAATTACCATAAAATATTTTTTTATAAAAAAAATATATATCGTATATGTTTATAATTTATGTTAATTCCCGTTGACTGTCTGGTAAAATAACTAAGGTTATTTATCAAATGTCCTTATTTTATGTCTAACTTGAAAAAATTATGGTTTGATTTGATATGGTTTCACTTGTAACGAGGTTGCCCCCGTTACTCTTTTATATTGCCTGGTAATGGTTTAGTCTTAATAGGGGGTTTTGTTTATTATGCCTTTTCATGTTCACTCGTTCTATATCGGTGCTATTTTTTATTTAATAGCCATAGCTAATTATCCTGCATCCAGTGTGTTCTTCACGGAGATTAGAGAGGACATTCTGAGAGGCACAATGTGAGGCGAGTCTGATTAATAGGCGGGGAGAAGGCGGAAGCTTCTGCTCAAATAACACTGGCTAACCTCCTGGCCAATAGGAAGCTCTGTGCTTCGGTGCTGTCTTAAAAGCTTGTTTTCTTATCTTTTTCGGCAGCTAAAACGTGATCCATTGTGGTCGTTTAATACCTCACCATTGCTCCTCACAAAATGCAGACATGGTAACCCTGGTTACCTCCCCGTTAGTAATTAGCTACTATGTTAATTAGCTACTGTGAATCAACCGACAGTTAAGTAACAGTGCCTAACGTAAGATTCCTTGTGCTGTAATTGTATAGCATAATAAATTAATTTTAATTCCTTCATCCTTCCTTTTACGGGCGTCCCATCCAGGCTGTACGCCATGCTTGTACCTTAGGCTGCCTGGGATTGGCATCGGGCCCCAGTGACCCTGACCCTGATAAGTGGTTAGAAAATGCTCTTTGTATAAGCAGATATACATGGGCTGCAATGTAATATGCAGGTGCATCAAATTTATCATTCGGATATTTTTTTTTTGGTTTCACTGAAAATTTGAAAAAAAAAAAAAAAGACTAGGTTAACAATGGAAAAATATATAGAACCTGGCACCTAAGCCCTAAACAGGATCATGCTTGTGGATTATAACGAGTCCAGAACGACACACAGTTACCCACTCAACCATCCAACCTCAATACATCCATCTTCTAATCATTTATCCTGAGCGAGGAACACTGTCATTTTAAATGTTATTTTAAATACATTCAATGTACCATGCTGTCATTTAGATAGAAATTTGACTACAGACACAGACATTACACAGGCATTTAATTGTATACACCTGAGTGTTTATATATAGGCAACTCAATATACATAAAACTGACTTAAGCAAATTCAGACCTACTCAAAAAATACACAGTTTACGGAAACGCTAAAACAAAAAGTCAATACAGGCTAGGGTGACAAGATAATCTATATCATCCTGGACACTTGGGACAGAATTTGCAAACTACCATTTCAATCAAAAGGACCTGGATGTTAATGCGAAATGGCTGGATGAGTCTTTCAATCAAGGAAACGAACCAGTCAAAGCACAAGAAGAACTGAACTTTTAAGCCAAACACAGGAGCCTTTAAGGTTTAAAGTAGTTTGTAAAGCTCAAAGCGTCCGGGATGTCATGGATTATCTGGTCACCCTAATACAGGCTTATGCAAGAAAGTAAACACACTATCCTAACATTTATCTAATGTGTCCATAACACACATATTAAACACATCAACAGTTTCTTCACTTTCACCAGTCTCGATCTGAGCATTTATTTCATTGTGTTTTCTTGTTAAAACAACAAGCTTGCCTCTCCGCTTACCAATAAACTTAAAAAGTTTCTTTTCTGAACAATCAGGCCAGAATCCATTTTATCTTGTGGATTCTCTTTCCAAAACAAAAGCAGCAGTAAGGTCCGAACTCAGAACCCCGCTCTTCTATAATTATGAGTGCAGCAGCTCCGCGCATCTTAATTCACCTCCATTCAAGACGCTTGCAAAGTTCCATCAGTTCGCATCCATTTCGGTGGGAATCCAAGATAATCCAAAGCATTTCTTTTTACTTAAATGTATCTGCCTTTTGATCCAAACAAAAGCCTTGGAAGGGCTGAGACCGTGGTCCTTTTAAAAGCACCTTACCTGAAGATATTTGTATGAACTTTTATTTTATTGTTCCAAAAAACAAACTACGTAAATTAACCATGTTTCAACAAACCGAAAATAATTTCAACACGATGTAACTTGAACTGATGAAGGTGGAAAAAGTTGCACATAATCACGCTCTCCCTACCTGACATTTACCCACCCAAATTCAAAGCATGCCGCCTCTCAGCATACGCATATAACATTTTCTCACCCACAGCCCATCCCTAAGCTTTAAGAACTTCATTCATTCAAAATAGGGAAAACTGGTTAAAATGGTTTAAGGCAGGGGTGCCCAATCTTACCCGCAAAGGGCCGGTGTGTACGCAGGTTTCCGGGATAACCTTTAGGCCAGCTGTTCAAACCCAGGTGTGAGGATTCTTCGGCCAATCAGTTCTCAAATCAGTAACCTAATTAGGGAGCTGCAGTGAAAAGCTGCATATACACCGGCCCTTTGCGGATAAGATTGCCCACCCCTGGTTTAAGGGATTCAGATGCTGAAACTTTTGTGAAGAAAAGCTGTTTTGCATGCAGAGAGCACTCCGCTTGCACAGCCTGTGTGTCTTTGTCATCCAATAGAAAGCTCCTGTCCTCAAAGGTCAAGTTGTTCAGCTCCGCAGTTAACTCTGGGTTGAATATTGAACATGAATGTGTCATCACACCAACACCGCCATTGATGTTCCACGATTCGGGTACCCAAACTTAGGGAAAAATGGCTGACTACTGCTTAGACTTTTCCATCTGCCTTCGCAATAATATGATGACGGTAGAAATCAGGTCCGGGTTGGCATCACAAACCAATTACCTAAAGGTCAGTTAATCATGTTTTGCATTCACCTTAGAAATTAGCTGCTATGGTTGGAGGTTCAATTCCCACCTCTGCTCTTTGCGTGTGTGGAGTTTGTATGTTCTCGTGTGACATATATTTCCTCCTGCATTAATGTGCGTCAATATGTCCTGTGATGGGCTGGCATGTACCCCACCCTTTGCTGACCGGAATAAGCTCTAAGCTCCTGCGACCCTAACAAGGATAAGAATTAGGTACAGGTTGGCCCAGGTTAGAATGTTTCATTTTATTTTGATACCAAATACAGACAATTTTTTCAAATCATTATCTTTTTGGGCTTTGAGATACAGCTGTTGGGTCTAGGGTTAGGGTTAGGGTTAGGGTTTGCCTGACCTGATCGCAATTCCATTTTCACAGGAAATTTTTTCCATTGATTGTGACATTTTGCTGTGAATATACTGACAAACTTTTTTTCCTACTGTAGTGGGGTTTTAGTAGGCTTCTGTGACAAAATTAAGGGTGAAATTGATCTATATTTTTGATTGAACTGCTGAAAAATCATTGCATTGCAACTCCAGCGCAGTTTTGGAAAGAAATAATTGCAAGGCACTGGCTGGCAAGAAGAGGAAGAAAAATAGTCTGTTAAAAGTATTTAAAAAAAATATTAAAATTTGACATTTAACAATTTAATTTCATTTTATGGAAATGATTAAAGCATTGGTTTGTAATACTTAGTCTGCATTAAAATACACAGATCAAAATCAAAGAATGAACTATAAAGTCACAAAATATTGGTACTACAACAAAAATATGGATGCATGGAATTTAATGGGGGGGGGGCTTAACCAATGAAATGCTTTTTGTCCTTGTTGGTAGTGAAACTGCAACATTCATTTACTAAAATAGATAAGGACTTTTCTTACCATATTTGGTCTCGAAATGTCAAATTATTTGTTATATTTATTCAAATCATAGGGAAAATAAAATGCCATGAACTTATATATTTCTACATGAAGAGCTTCTGTTTTTGGGTCTGATGTGTGTCGTGTCTGCATCTGTCTCTGCTGCGGTGCCACTTGTGAGGCGTGCTCTTCCCGGCTCGTGGGGACTGGCGGGTAATTCCCTGCTTTTTCGCACAGCCGCCCTTCATCCAGCTGCCACTTCGTTAAAGCGAGATTTACGGAGGACGGCTCTGCATGGGCCTCAGTGGGGTTGCTGCGCCCCTTCCCACCTTCTTGCTCTCTCCCTGCCTCATTTCCTACATGCTGACCCCACTCCCTCTCACAGCCATCCACACCCCGTCAGGCAAAGTACTGAGCTGCGCCGTCCTCCCAGCCCACGCCTGCCTCTCCATTACCAGTCTTTTTCAACAGACCTACTACTCAAAAGATCCTCAGCACCAACGTCTGCAGTAGCCCCCTCTCATTTAGTGCCACCTAGTGGTGGAAGTAGATACATAACTAAACTAGGCAGATTATGCTGCAGAGCATGTCTAGAGCAGACACTAATGTATACACTACAGAGCAACCCCTTCCTAAGGCTGCATAATTAAAAATGGCAACACCCTGGGTGAATGCAAAAATTAACAACTTGGGCTTGGGGGGGTCATTTAATCTGAGCAATATATTTCTTCAAAAACATCTTCTTAACCCAGGGGATGTGTCAACAAAATTCAGTGAACCAGGTGGCATCGTTTTTGCCAGGGAAAACTGATTATCATCATCTCAGCATACAGAAAAACTTTAGATTAAATTAATTAAAGCAACTGCTTCCTAGATTAGAATGCAGCCTGGAAGGTAGAGAAGTCAAAAGACAGAACAGTACAGACCTTTTATCATAAATGATAGAAAATGACAGCAGGACCACTTCCATCAAAAAGAAAAGAAAAAAGAAGTTCTACCACATGAATCCAAGGCTTCTCCTAGGTGATACAGAAGAATCTTTCCTACAGGCGGGCACAGTGCCTGATACAGGTTGAAATACTTTCAGTATATATTTTCTGTTTGCTACATGGAAAAATATTGCAGTGATGAATCACAATTTGAAAAGATCGCACAATCGTCCTCAGGGCTTGGTTGTCTTTGAGAGAAATGTGAGCTGCTTGTGACTTTCTTTGAAAAGCAGGCCCACAAATGCCTTGCATAAGAAAAAGGCTGCAAGTTTAAAGCATCTGCTGCAGGACCAATGCAATGGTAAAATTAACCCAAAGTAACCGATATGCATTGGTGCAACTTCATAGAAATCTGACCGATTTTTGGCCAAAATGTTTATAATTGATTGATTGATTGCCCCTCTAAACTATTTCTCAAACACTCTCTCCTGATGAGGTGTGCCCAGTGATGCATCACATCAAATTGCACTATTGCATTGCAATATGAGTGAATTGTATGATATTGCATTAATAGTTGCTTTACTTGCATCTATAATCCATCGGATTGTTGGCAACGCATTGGCCTCTGCGCTCAAGATGCACATGCCTAGTACCAAACATTCAAGTCCATAAAAAGCATGTCATAGGAACGATGGTACTGAAAGTGGAACACCCAGGTAAAGTTGTGCGAGATCATAACCCTGGTGGCGTTTCAGTGGCACTCAAGCCAGAGTCTTACTGTGTACTTTGAGCTGTACTGGCACCCCCCAATTTCCCCCTAGGGATTAGTGAGCTCATCTCATAGCTCATATTGTACCAACCTGTCGTTATATTTACATTTTAATTAATTTTACTAAAGAAAGCATAGATTGCTTGTCCTTCAAATGTTAACCTGTCCGTAGCATTCTTCCCCAGGGGAGCGCATTATTCATTTGCATTATGTATAATTAAGCATCCCTTGTCCTGTGAATGTCATCCTAAAGATCAAACCAATGATCCATGACATTGTGAACAAGAGGTCAACCAGGCACTGGTGCCTATGCTTAACATCAGTCTCCTGAATTATCTGGCCCTGCAACAAATTACATTAGAAGACAATTTGACTCAGACTGGTTCAGATTGTATCGCTAGATGCAGAATTCAGTTAACACCAAATGTGTTGTTAGACCTAGATAATGGCGCAGTTGACCTTTTGATGTAAGGTGCAAAATAGATAATCCTCTGAAGGCAACAAAGGGCTTGTTTTCATTGCCCTGGATGGAGTCCCCATTACCACAAAAATCACTACACATCAGGCATCTCCTAACACAAAGTAGACTCCAAAACTGACAACAGCCACCACACAATGCAATTAATTCTTTACATTATTTTAAATTATTCAATGCATGAATGTGTGTATGGATCCTAATGACCAATACAGCCCAAAGGACCCTGAGGTCAAAGTCTACTTTGATTTAACAGCACAAAAATTAAACGTCAAACTGTCCAGCAAGTCCAATTAGCTCTAGTTGTCACTGAGCGGCTCTCAAAAAAATGCAACTGTGCCCAGCCACACACACGAATTCAGAGGCATTACACCCGTCGATCCATAAGAAACGCCAGTTTGGCTAGGAGCAATCAATGAAGCACATGACAATTTTTTATGACCCACTAGGAAAACTATCATTTATTTAGAAAAAAAAGCATACACTGGAAGAATACAGCAGATAAAAACTCCAAAAAGTAGTTCTGAAAGTTTGACTATGCAGTACAAAGCTTTTGAAGTTTTACAATCTATTTAATTGCTTAGTGAAGAAATGCAACTTTATTCATTTATACAAATCATTTAAAAACATGATAAATGCACACACGCACGCACACAACCGATTAAGCTAGGGACATTTGAAATAAAAGTAACAAATTTTAATTACATGTAACCATTTTATTATTGTATACATAATATACAAATAGACCAATTGTATCATTCCAAACACTATGCCTAAATACCACATACATGGATTAAAAGGAGGAAAAAAAATAAATAAAAATCCTAAATGAGGTAAATGCAGAGATGGAAAATGTGTTGTTGATTGCTATTAAAAAAAAAAAGTCATTTGAGAAATTATACAAAAGCAGGCAGGTTTGAGGACAGCAAGTCAGAGTATTCAATACTTGTTTGTACTCAAATATGTGAGCAGCACATTGTGCTAATATTCAAAGAAAAGACTTTCAGCTGTTTACTGAAAATACAGTGTAAGATACAGGATAGCAAGTTAAAATACTAGAACTAGACCCTTTTTAGGCAGTACAAAAAATATCAATGAAGGGAGTAATTGTCAAAATGGATGGTTCTTTTCAGACAGATTGACAGGATAGGAAGTGAAACAAGAAGCAGACACGTTGCAAATGTTGAATAAAAGTGGCTCTCCAGACTGTAGCAGCCCGCAGCAAGGAATTCTGGGAAGACATGAAAAGTGTCACACAATCCACACCTTGTGTGTGTATGTGAAGGACAGTTTTACCATAGCGACACAGCAGTACAAGGAATTGGCAGGCTATTTACAAACAGCCATTTCTGCTGCCAAATGATAACATTTAAACACTTGCATTCTTTTTAGTACAATGCTACGCATTTTACAGCCAGTCACAGGCATTTCTTTAACTTGCCAAGACAGCATTTGCTTGAGATAATTAGTGTACTTTCTTGCAGCTTTAGTGCTCATTATTATTCACATTTCAAAGTCCTATTTAAAAGCCGCAAATCTGACAATTACCAGACAATCAGTGCCTGCTGTACCCACCCAGCGGTTCTTAACCTTGGAGAATACGGGGAAGCAGTGACGGGCACAGCACTCAGCCCATGACCTCTACTGTACAGGCCTGCCAAGCGTCCGCGCGCACTTTCCCAAAGGATCATTTTTAAACGCCTCACGTGTGAACTCACCTTTGGCAGGACCACTGTACATTATCTGTGCTTCTCTGACGATTTATGAGTGTCACTGTTAAGGTGAACGTTGATTTAAAGCTTGCTAACCCCAGACAGCACAGATTATGAAAGTCAGAAGACTGCGCTTTGGTACCTCCTTGGTCGTCCTGAGAAGCTGCACCTTAAGCTCACTTCCTCTGCAAAGGATATTGTTTTTTGTCATCTTTCGCCCCGGTGCTGTCGCGCTTCTCCTTCTTATCCGATTTCTCCTTGTCGTGCCTGGACTCCTTCAACGTGAGACAAAAACGATGTGGGTTTCGCGCAAAAGATGTGATACACAAGCAATACTAGGCAAAGACGCTGAAGAATTTCTTTCATGCACTCAGAATACTAGATCAGCCAGTAGTTATTGCTGTAAAGACCAATTTAGAGACCATTTAATAACTGCAAGGGTGTCACTTTTTCAATATTGGGGGAGGAGGAGGCAGGGACAAATTCATGAAGTGACTTGGTCAAATCCGTTCACTTGCATTATCCAGTATGACCTCGCATGTACAACTTGTCCATTTCAATACTGACTGTACAGATTTGTTTATGTGTATGCAACCAAAATAGTCGACAAAGTTTTTACCATATAAATAAAAAATACCATATAAATAAAAAATTGGCTGACAAAAGAAGCAGCACATTAGAGCTGCACAGACGCCTTCGCACTCGCACCTTCTTGCCGCCAGAGGAGTTCTTCTCAGCCTTGGCCAGCTCATTCTTCTCCTTGGTGGATGACTTGGAGCTCTTGCTCCTCTCCTTTTCGGTGACGGTGGCACGTGGGGAGGTGGAAGGGCTGGTGCTCCTGCTGTGCTTGGAAGAGCCTGGTCGCAGAAGGGAACACGGAGGTCAGCGAATGCAATAGCAGGGGATCCTGCTGGATGTTGGCGGGTGCCGGCGGGCAGATGGACGCTGCCTTCGCAGAAGTCGAGGACGGTGACAGCCAATAGTGCGCTCCATTCACCTGTTCCATTCTCGTCTCTCCGGCGCTTCATTTCCTGACTCAGCTCACGGTCACTGTTAGAATAATCCTGACGGGAGGGAGAGGAAGAAGAGAAAGGAGAGAAGCTCTGAGAAACTCTGCTGAAAAAGCATTAGGCTCTTTGACCTGGAGACCCTTATTTGACTTCACTTTAGCCAAGTAGACTCAACGGCTGACAGAGGTCATGCCAAAACCCCACACCCACTCTCCATGGATCAGGTTCCTGACCCCCGCCGTATGGAAAGATGCACAAAGAAACGGATCAGTACTTACTCGCTTCCTCTCCTTCCTGTCCTTGTCCTCCTTCCTCTCCCTTTCTTTGGACCGATCTCTGGGTTTCTCAGGTTCTTTCTTATCCACCTCCCTCTCTTTGCTTTTGGACTGAGTAGCTGTGCTGTGGTTGGCGTAGTGCTGCTGGGATTAAGGAACAGGCAAATTGAGTCTCTGAGGCAGAACCTCATTGAAGGAGAAAGAACAGCTCCACTGCTCCAGCCTGGTGCCGCCCGCTGGCAGGCCCCAGGAGGCCATGCTGCAGCCCCCAGGCGGGCCGGGATCCTGCCTGCCAATGTCGCGTGATGGCACTGACTGGACCCGCGCTTGCATTTGCAGCAGGTCTCGCGATGTTCGATGTATGTGTAAAGTAGGGGAGGGGTGGCTTACCCAACAAACTGACCAGGACGCAAATTCAAAATCACCATAATTACTACTATAAAAATAACAAAACTACAGGAAGCGATAAGGGACACAAATGCTAATACCACTGGGAAATACGGCCAGGGTCAGCAGGCCATCAGGTCTGGCTACACTCACTGCCTCCTCACAGATGAGCCTCCCCGCCTGCAGCGGGATGCTGCTCGCCCAAACACAGCCCACCCCCAAGGGCTGCCCAGGTTAACAGCTGAACGCGCCGCCAATTCGGGTAACGGCCACAACGGTCAAGTTCCATACGGCATAGAAATGTCAATAAAAACGAGCAAAACGCTCGATGCATCTTTAAAATGCCAGACAGAGCTGGCACATTTCACTACAATACCTGCACTGTCATTCCACATGGCTGCATGAAGCCTAGGGGTAAGATTGTTAGATAACCCTTTTAAAAGTGGGACAGTAAAAAACACTGACATCTGTGTAAGCACTGGAGGCTTTTGCTTCAAACCTGCAATCTGAGCACACATGTTCTAATTTGGGGGTGTAATGAAGCGCATGATGCAAAGGGAACATCTTGCTTGCTTTATAAATGGCTGCTAATTTTTTTTTTATTAGCTCAAGTGCAAGCCCAACATAGACGAATATATAATTACAACCAAGGCATCCCAACTGGAGAGTGCCTGAATTTAACATTTCTAGCATGTAACCGTTGACAAAAATGCCTCTAAACAATCAATTTGCACCAAACAAACAAAGTGAATTAAAAGAAACTGGGAGAGGAAATCCATCTTGGCCACGGCCAGCCTTGGCGAGGATTATCCAGTTACAGCAGTAACCCTGATTTAATCTAGCAGCAGTCATATGACCCAGTCAAAAGGGCAGCAGGAGCATTCAAAATGAGGACAAAATCAGTGTCGACCAAGGCCCCCCAATGCACAACTCCCTATAAATCCCTGCCATTTTCGTGCAGTTTTACATAATTCATTTTTACCCCTGCGGCTGCCTGAGTGATAGCTTGCAAGAATTTCAGGAATTTAAGAGTTGTCGAATTTTCTGGTAGGGAAGGCAGAGCTTTAGTGTTCCCCGCCTGCCTGTCTTATCAAGATTCATACCGGCACATAACAGATTGCTCCTGGAAGCGCAGGGAAGGAGTGGGAGGGTCATCCGACTGAAGCTGCCCGCCGTGTGGCCGCACCGAGACCTCCGGCGGCTTCAACGGGCCCAGTCTGTCTGCTGGAAGGCAGATCGCTCCTCCGCCGTTCGCGGTTACAGCGAGACAGGCTCCGGGCAGCTGTGGGGAGGCGGGCGACCGCCGGCTGCGCTTCAGCGGGACTAGAGTGACAGCGAACGAATGGCAGATGAGCAGGTTTATCAGGATGGCAACACGAGCGCTTGTTTAACAAGGCCGTCTGTGATACGTGAAAGGCAGACAGGGGTCTAAGTTGTGACTAATCATCCCCCTATTAGCTGACAACTGTTACAGTGTGTTGTCACTTGCGACATACTGACAGCAGAGAGAGAGGGTTTTCTACTTCTACATTCAAGTATTTAGCATACAAAAAAAATCAAGAAAAATGTAATGGGACCAATGAAGGCTAGGTGAGCTCAGCAGAGCTGAGGGAGCCTGTCTGAAATGAGTAGCCTACGGTATGTTGTTACAGGGATGTTTTTGAGGGCCTAATGAGGCCTCTGAAGGCTTCTGATGGTTTTGTTTTCACTGTCTGGGTCTGCAAAACTCCAAGGTATGTAAAGTATCCAAGTTGTCCTGGGCATTCTTCACAAATTC
This sequence comes from Petrocephalus zakoni, assembly GCA_026774425.1. Taxonomy (NCBI): domain Eukaryota; kingdom Metazoa; phylum Chordata; class Actinopteri; order Osteoglossiformes; family Mormyridae; genus Petrocephalus; species Petrocephalus zakoni. Next base: position 21,656,100 of record JAODKN010000002.1, read on the forward strand.
CAATCTGATCCACACAAACCCCTGAGAACACGTCTAAATTGTTTCCATTAGAGATGTTCAATAAAACCTCAGGGTGAAGAAAATGGTGACAGATAAGCAAAAGTAAAAACTTAAGTAAGTATCTGTAACCTGCCCATGTGCAGAAACATTGTTTGATGATCCATGTCATCTTCTAATTAAATAGAGGTAAAGGAAACGGGGCTTACACAAAGTGATACATTGGCCAGCAACCCCACCTTATTCTGGAGTGGAGAAGAATAACCACCCAAAAGAAATAAAAGCAAAGGCTTGTATCTAAACTATAATCTCCGGTAGGAATGAGAGATCACTGTGACTGGCACGCACACACAAAGGAAACATCCAATAAACACAATGATTCTTATTTACTGCAGGGCTGCAGACAAAAATCCGGGTTACTGGCAATGGGAATATAACATCCACAGTTTACCTTGCCAGTCAGATAACCAGACACCTTCCCGCCAAAGAGGTCCCAAAAGGCATTGGCACATCATTGTTCCATGACACACAAACACACAGTTGTCAGGTGAAAGAAAACTTCAATGCCGCAGGCTAGTTTTTCCATTCATAAAATGTATGGTATCAATTTTCCCCCCAAAAATCACTGTAAACAAATTTAAATAAGCAATTTGCTGTATTTGATGTCTGAATAAATCTTTAAAGTCATCCCTGCTTTGTGCCATTAAATTTTAAACAATGCAAACAGTGCTTCATCCAATCAGCTCAGCCATTGTACGAGCATCAACCACCAAGAATCTGGTGGATTGGCTTACTCCCCCAACATGATGCAACTGCTTAAATGCTGAATTCTAAACGTATTAAGTCATTCAGAGAGTTGGATTTCTATAATGTTTGGAAAACTGGCTTTAAGTATTAAGGCTGATTTATACTTCTACGTTGAGCTTACGCCAGCTTATGCCATTATGAGCATTTACACTTGTGTGCAGTCTGCATCATGTAGTTACATTTCTGAGAAGGTATACATCAGGCTACTGCATAGGGTAAAGGGCTATGCTGTATCAATGGTGTAGATTCTACACAGAATTATAAATCAGCATTTAGCCACCATCACCACTTTCCTGTATGCCTCCACCAACTTATATAAATGTTCACAGGGCTTCAGACTACTGTCCAGCTACTACCCCGATGACAGGAACGATCCAGATGGGACTGAAGGTAGGGGGCAGGCCTCACAGTCATCCTGAGCCAAATCACAGGCGGATTTGAGGCGCGGGAGGTAAAACGACAATAATAAGACATCACACAGGCAGCATACTTTAATTAATATGGCAAACTCCGCGCTGTCATGGGTCACAACTGGTCTGACACTCCCACCTCATGCCATATTCGACTGACAATCATCTGCACCCCTGCCAAAGCAGGTGCTAATAATTTCTCAATATCTTGGTTTCAGCAGTAATGCCTAGGTAAAAGGTATATATGCAATCTGTGCAACATGTATGGGATTTAAATCAGTATTGCTTATAAGTTAATGGCGCTGGTTGCCCTATTAAATCACTGTTACAGAAACAATGCACTATATAGCGTGTCCAACATTGGGCAGTAGGTTTGAATTTTCAAATGTCAGATGTTACACTATACTGTAGGCCTGCACAATATGCGAGGTGAATTGACATTGCATGTAATGAACATGCAACTGTGATATTCCAAGGACTGTGATAGCTGGGTTGAGAGCACCAATAAGCTACACTAAAACATTTTTACTGTCACAGGAAACTAAATAAAAAAGCAAGCTTTTAAATTTTAATGAGAGTTTAGTTTCAAGATTACCTAGTATATCGTGTTTTTACAATATATTTTCCATACATTTATATCGATATAATTTGTTTCTTAAAATGTATACTCCTAGAGCCGCCAATCACCACTCCCCATCTGTCTCTCGCACAACAGACCCCTGCCCCGCCCCTCTCTGAACACATCAGCCCCTCCCCTTCGCACACAAGTCCTACATGCAGCGCCAACATGGCGACAAACAGACAAGAGGCAAACTAGCGAAGAGGAGCTGGTTGGTAAATTTACCAAAACATTTACCAAAAAACATTTCATCCTAACCTATTGAAACGTCCTACCATTGAGTACTGCGCATGTGCACAACCAAATCACATCCCTTTTCTCGTGCTTGAAGAACTGCCCATCTATCTATCTATCTTGTCTTGCATTGGGGTTACAGTCTTGCGTAATTACTTATTTGTGCGTTTTTCAAAGTTCATACATTTTAAACATTTTATTAAATACATTGATCACACTTTACGGTCAGTATCACACTGATTGACTATCAGTGTTTTGTAAGCTCTATGTCAAATTACCTTACACGAGCTCTGTAGGCTGTGTCACTATTACTGACATATTTATGACAGCATATATGACAGTATAATAGACTATCGAAATTGGCTATCCAAGTATTTTATAAAAGATAGGATGTTCAGATGAAGTGTTAAAACTACAAACAGCAGATCTCAATAGACTGAAATACTTTATCTGATAAGGTATTTCAGACTATCGCAATGGCTACTTACATAAACATTAGCTTGTGTTTTTTTAAACTGGTTATTTATTTCTTTGGACTAGCCGCGTTCAGTTTCAGCCCATAAAAATGACAATAGCGTTGTTGGTAGGATAGCACCGATTGATACATACATCTGTAGAAACACGCTAAGGTAGACGCGCAAAACACTAACAATCAACAAGGGTAGTTTATTTTTGAGCATTTTTTCATGTACATGTACAGCTGCCTGTAAATAGAAGTGACAGTGTGACATTGGGGACATTTGGCTCTGACTTGGAACTATTTATCATCACTTTATGGGAAAAATAAAGATATATAATCGTACATCGCAGTTCATCTAAAAATATTGAGATATAATTTTTGGTCCATATTGCCCAGCCCTATTATTGCCACTGCTTTTGCATGAGCTCTGCATACCAGCCAATCAGTCATTTTGATTGCCGTCGAACTCATCCATAGACTGTGTGGCACGCATGTGAGGAATTTAACAAAAATGACCAAATTGATACCAAATTGATCACCAAAAAACATTCGTCTTCTGCCATCTGAAAATATTTAAGATTCCATGGAGATAGAGTGAAAAGTGATTCATCAGAACTACTTTATGTTGGTATAATTTCTGACAATTTGGTAGTTAATAAATTCTAAAATATAAATTTTTGGTAAAATTTCAATTCCTTTGTTTTATATCACAATTTATATTGCTAAAAATTTTAATTTAAAATATTACATACATTTTCCCCAATATTGCAGAGGCCTACTATATAGTGCACTATAAAACCACCATAATGCACTGCAAATCGCAGGGTACAGGTAATGTACACCAAATTTCAATGCGAAGGGTCTACTGTCAACTCACTGCTCATGATACAATATGTGCTCAGGAGAGCAGTTATGTATACAAATGAGAGGACTTTTAAAATTTCAAGAGTAACAATGATACTAGCAATTTCTCCAAAGACTGCCATTTCAGTTTAATACTTTATTATCGATAATGAAGGCAATAAAAATACTAAGTTACATGCTGACACATTCATCGCCTTTACTCCGAATGTTGTCTCCATCTAGCTAAATGCAATAGTCAGTTGTCAAATATTGCTATAAAACCAACACAGAGCATATTGAGATGTAATGGTCGAACCAGTCGCCTTATTCCACTGACTAATTCCCCATATAGCAAACTGCATATTTTTCTATATAGGGAAGAGTGAGATATAACTCTTTTGGACACTGCCATTGTATATTTGTCCTAAGCCTGACACCAACTCAGGCACAGTATACAGTCCATTTGTTCTTTTTAACTCTTGCCTAAAACCCATTAGGGGTTATGCTTCCATTTACCGTAGAGCTAATAAAAACAGTACCCACGCCAAAGGAGCAAAAGGAGGCGCTAAGGAGCACTAGGCATAGCAGCAATAACAAACCAGTAGGAGCAGGAAAAGTAAGAAAGACACTGAAACTTGTCAAACCTTTGAGGCAGAATCCTTGAGTTCGTTGAGACCGTCCTGTAGGAATGAATGGAGATGACAGATGAGCTGGAGGGGTTGGCAGACAGCAGGAGACTGGGTGGGGGCAGGATGGTTGTCACTCCACACATCCCCACAGACCTTCAAGGACTAGAACTTTGACAGGGTTATTTGGTGAAGAGGAGAGACTCACGGGGGAAAGGTCACCTGGGCTCTGTGTTGCTCCTTGCACTGAGCTGAATATTCCCTATCTGGTGTATTCTTAAGACTTGTGTGAAATCAACAAGCCTTCCTAACATGAATTTCAGATTTATTTTTTGGAAAACGTGTTAAAATTCCAGTGAATATCATACACCTTGTGGCAGTCTCACACATATCAAACGGAAAATGTGTAAAGTCAATATACTGTTCCAAATCATTTCACTTTGGTGTGTGAAACTCAAACCGAAATTGAGCAGTGGTTGGGAAACGAGCTGATTTTCAGGACAACCTGAATTGCCCGTGTTATGTGGCGAGTCGAGCATCATGACCTGGTTTTGTTGAGTTCCTCAGCATGTGGGTGCGCAAAGCAGCGTTATATAAAGAGAGTCTGCCAAAAGGCTGTTTGGTGCATGTTCCTGTCTGCTATCACCAAGTGTAAAAGTGATATGTGCCTCTGTGTATGATTCTGTGTTGCCTAGCAATACAATACAAGAGGTGGGCTTCTCTTTACTAATAACTGCTGCAAGGTTCTATGACTCTAGTGTGCCTTTTGGGGCTGAAGGGTCTCACTGCCAGTGGCTAAGGTGTCTTCTTAATGCGTTTGTCTATAATTTAATAACTTACAGTCAATAAGGAACAAGATATGGGGGACAATGACTTCTCGTTGGTTAGGTATAGGAACAGAAACATGCTCCCCGGAGCAGGAGCTGACAGGGAGAAGCTTCTGGAAGACTACGCCCACATGCAGTATTTTCCCTCCGTGCAGTTGGTGTTTCTCTGTGTGCTGCTGCTGCTGCTGCTGCTGCATCCTGGCCTTTTCCTGGCAACGGCTGAGGAGTCTGGCTGACTTGGCTCACTACTGTCGAATCTCAGCAGGGACGTGGGGGTTAAGGCTGGGGTGTCCACTTCTCATGGGGGAGGTAGGCACACACACCACACGCTGAACGAACAACGCAAGGCATCTAGAGGTTAAACGGTGCGTTCCGCGCTCCCCCTTGGCACCAAAAGGCAGTGGAGCCCGCCCCAGCCCCGATCCGGAACATTCTGGAGAATGACGTCGGTGCATCATCATGGGATTCTTTCATCTTGGGAAAACACTTTCATCTTGTCTCGGTGTTTAAAGAGGGAAAAAATGTACTCTTCACGTCCCCGTAGTTAATCCATAGTGTTTGAAGAAAATATCTCACTTAAAAAAGCAAAAAACAAAAACACCCAAAAAAAAAAAAAACTGTGGACTAATATTAAACATGACAAATTATGCAGCATACAAAAATCCTTCCTCCAGGCAGGGGAAAAAATAACCACACATTCAGGCACTTTTGTAGGTATCCTCCATATTGACCAGGGCAAGGACAAAAAAGGAAAAAAAAAAATCAAACTGCTATTTACAATTTTCTGCTAGGTCCTTAACAGCTTCGGTATACAAAAAATATTTATTATAAAAATAGTCCATAAAATGCTGTACAAACTTTATACATCTCTCCATTTAAAGCTGGACTCCACAGGACCCGCAGGCACTCTCTGTGGTCGGACTTCAAGGAAGACGGACACTTGGAAGAACACTTGTCTCCAATGAGGAGGGCAAGAAACAGAGCAGCGCCTTCCTCAGGCCATACTAACCTTAACAGTGGAGGACGGCGAGGCGTGGCTATCGAGCTTTCGTCTCTTTTGTTCTGCAAAGCGACGCAGGAACGCGTTAGAAAACGTGCTCCTCTTAAAAGGGCACATGCATATAAGCAAACCGTGAACTGGACCGGTGTTCACAAATAAGCTACTCATAAAACGAAAGGAAAAGCATTTGCTTGGTCTAATGGCGCCCCGGAGCATAGACTCACCCCGCTCAGTCTCAGCGGACTCCGTCCGGGGAACAGGAGACTTCAAGGCCCCAGCGAGGGCGCTCTTCTCCCCCTTGCTGTTCACCTTAGCCACATCCCTCTCCTTGGAGGACTCCTTGTCAGAGGCTTTGAAGTCGGTGTTGCCGCCACCCTTGGTTTTATCCACCTTCTCTTCCTTCTTCAGCTTGTCCTTGTCGGCCTTGGGGGTCTTCTCCTTGCTCTCGCGTGCCTTCTCCTCCTTGGCGGACCTCTCCTCCTTCTGCTTCTCCCTGCCTGTCGCTTTGGCCTCTGGAGTGCTGCCTGGTGTCTTTTCCTTCTTCTCCTTTTTCTCCTTCCCACTTTTTTCTTTGTCTTCCTTCTCCTTCACAGCCTTGGTGCTGAGGGGGGGGTGACACACAGACGCTGTCAGACATCCTGCCCAGCTTCCCGGGGGGAGCCTCTGCCCGGAGCCCTTCCTTTCTACCGGTACGGAAGCATTTCTAAAGATTCCGGGAGTGAGGCTTATGCACAATGTTCCGCCACTCCTCAGGTCATTTTTCAGGTAGCGACCTGGCTAGAGGAGTTTGGCCTTCACAAATCCCTTAAAAGCATTACATTAAGCCCTTATACGCAGAACAATTTATTGTGACTTCTCTGTTGTCTGCATAAAAGCCATGGCTCATGAAACAGGTTACTTCAAAGCCATTTTCTTCAGCAATAGCTCAATTTAATAGAACAGTATCTCGGAACAGTGCCTGAAAACCTCTTCAATTTGATTACACAGTGCACAGGAGAGGCACGTTTGGACAAAAGCTTGATTTGTATTAATATACTAGATGTGAAACTTCTCTACCTACAGACCTAAACTTTTAAGAACATGAGGCATAAGAGCATCTCGTACCTGTTGGGAGCGCCATTTCCGTTGCTGGTAGGGACTTTGCTTGTTGTGCTGTTGGCTTTGTTGGCCGGTTTGAGAGCCCCCTGAGGTTTGTCCTTGGGTTTGTCTAAAAGACACATTGGCAGCAAATAAATAAGTGAGCATTATTGACCTTTCAGCAGTCTTAAAAGCCAGACTTTGGGGCCCAGTGATATAGTTTTGAAAGAGTCATAATGTGGAGACTTTATAAAAGGATAAAGGCACTGAGACAACACACGCCTGGGGTTTATAGACTTAAGAGGAATCACGTCCTTCAAAATGCACAAAAACTCATAAAAAGTGAATGAAATCTAGATGGAGCTGTCCGTGCGCATTTATGTAAGTGCACCTGATGAGGAGTTTAGTGTCAATTTACTCTGAATACATGAATAAGGACAGCAGTTACGCACAATATGCAATCTACCTATAGGACGCTTCACATCAATTCTGGGAACCATATTTACAGTGGAATAATTGGAGTATATAAAAAAGGAACACTAGCCACCACAACACTGAAACTGCCCCATCGATCGGATGTCAGCATCTCTTTGGATATTAGATTAAGAATTTAAGCAGAGCTCAATGATCTCATTTCTGCAGCGGGGACTCACCAGCATCCTCTGTGGAGCCCTCCTCTGGTTTGCCAGCGTTAGCGGCGCCGGTGGCGGGCTTCCCGGCATTTCCCGGGCCATTCTGCAGGTTGGCCGGTGTGGCACTGCGCACCGGCTGCTCTTTGTGGTGGAATTCGTTCTCGGGGACCATGTGCGCTTTCCTGCCTTTCAACTGGCCAGAATAGCTGCAAGCCGCACGCATGGTTACAAGAGGCACAGACAAGCCAATCACAAAGCAGCATGGCACACGAGCTACCACTGAATGTCATAAAGGAGACGGCGTGATGCACCTCACAGGCAAATTCACTCAATGTGCGACGGCAAAAGGAACAGAAAAAACATGGGCAAATACAGAAGGCATTACGACTTTTCAGTGATATGGGAGATCATGATTATGTCATGCTCAGAAGTGCCAAACACCGGAAAGACACGCAAAAGCATCAGGGACCAGTCAAAACGCTAACTGAAGACCAAATACCCACAGGGTTTGATACGTGGGACCAAGTCATCAAACTCCTAAATCTCTAAACTCTGCTGTAGGAAACTACAAACTTCAAGGATTAAGTGGCATCTGGGAAGATTTGGCATGAAAAATAGCTATCTTAGAACAACCGAAGGTGTAAAATACATCGTGCAATTCCTGCCAGCATTACGATACATTGGACACTGAAAATATTTCTTTTTAAAGCTCAGATTATACCTACCGGGACTTCCTATTGTGATTTTTTTAAAGCTTTTACCCAAAAGGAGAAATAAAGAGAAATAGAGCCTTGATGTGCACTGTGAGCAGCAAGTAACACAAAAGGCAACCAGCACTTTCACTATGGCATTGGGGGGCAACTGAAGTAAGTTTCAAACAATCCATGCACTTTCCAAACGTTACTTTATTTCTCCACTAAAAAAAATGAGGTAACAATGGGGCTCATTTCTCTTATTTCTGCTCGTCAGGGAAGGCCAAGATTACCAAAAGAAAGGTATGGAGGTTTTTATACGCAGGAAGGATTCTCAGATTCAGAAATCATACAATGCATACAACAGCGTGCCAGCAACGAATGGAAGGAAATGACGAGAACAGAGCGCCATAGCATGACCTTCTGGCCAGCTGAACGCTTACAATTAGTCTAAAATTCCAGAGCCAAATCCACAAAAAAATGGCGAGAAAAATTGGCGTGCAGCTGCACCGGTCACGGTCGGGATTGTATTTTCGGTGCCATTTCAGCACGGAACCCCTGAGAATCCCATTACTACGGGGCAGGGGGGGTGGGGGGCGTTACGTGAAGAGGGCGCTTGTTTACGAGCTGTCGTCCCCAGCACGACTGAGCAGAAAAGCTCATTACAATGGATAACTGATAAGATCACTTAATCACAGGCAGACAAAGGCCGACGGGATCCTGACAAGTCCCTCCTATTGAATTAATGGTTTTCATTAGGCGGCGATGAGGAGACTGCGCGCCAGCCGTGACCTTATCTGGCCACTCCATCTTTGCCAGCGAGAGGCTGCAGCAGCCGTCTCTCAGGCAAAGGGTGCCGCCATTACGCCGGCGGGGACCAGCGTGTTAGAGAGCGCACATGAGGCAGGTGAGGGGCCCGAGACGCTGCTTCCCACGGCCCACATGGGTGCCTCCAACCGGGGCGACAGTCCCGCCGGGGCCAGCAACTTATTAAAATGCTCTCCTGTCCCTCTAAAGACAAACCTACACTGACAGCACATGCAGGGCCAGCCCCCCGCACCCCCCAAGCCTCCCACCAGGGGATCTCATGCAGCAACTGCTTTAAGATGATAAGTGGCCTTCAAGTTATGAATTATTTAAACTTGCTCTCAGTGTCTAAAGGATTGCTGCCATTTCTATCTTCACCCCCCCCCCCTCCCCAGACAGGACAAAAGAAAGCGCGAGAGGTTTTTCACGCAAAACTCAGTGGCTCTCCGTTACCCCATGGCCAACGCATAGAGGTCAGGCCTCTTCTCCTTCTCCTCCTGGCAGATCTTGTGGACGCGGCACTCGAGCGCCTGGCCCAGGTTCAGCACTTTGGGGTAGCAGGGCAGGATCTTGGTGAGCACGATGAGGATGTTGCGGATGTGCGTGTACTCGCCCGTCTCCAGGCAGTGCACGGACGCCTACGGGGAGAGGCCGGCCAAAAGTTACGCCGCACGCTTTCCGAGTATGTGCTGAGGATGCGGCTTTCAGCACCTGCTGGAACCCAGACTTGTCCTGGTGCCAAGCCAACACCGCTTACTTTTTGTGAACTACATTTTAAACAGATACATAAACCACTCCGTACTGCACTCACTTTCGTTAATTTGTAATGCCACTTGTGAACGACATGTCTGAAGTTCTCGTAGTCCAGCTGGTCTGCCTTGTTCCCGCCGTCGAAGCCAGTGGCTCTGAAAATGGTGAGGAACCCTGGGTAATTGCCGCACTCCTGACGTGGAAAACAGAAATGAGGAAAGCAAGTTCAAGCATCGACAAGCTCCCATATGATGTTCACACTCACTAATTCACATCAGACTTATGGCAGATTTCTGAAAAAGCTTGCCTGCCAGTGAGAAATAATTTATTGTAGTATTACAGGAAAAAGGATGACTGACAAGCCTCTGAAATCAGTAGGAAACTTCTAGTAATTCCCTGCCTTTAAAAACACGATGGCTGCACACACAGTGACACCAGGCTCCCAGGGAATGGGCCAGCGCTGGTGCACCTCCTGAACGGGGGACACTACCTTCTCGTAGATGGCGCGGTCGCTGTGCCACCGGGTCACCGTCTCCAGCATGCAGCACAGAAAGCGGCCGTAGCGACGGGCCTCGTTCTCCGTACAGCTGGCCACCGTGTAGATGATGTCGGAGAAAACCTGGAAGGGCCAGAGGGGTGAGCGTGGCATGTTGCACTGTCCACCGCTCTTACGCAAAAGAGCAAGAGACTCAGGGTGAACTAATTTAACAAAGTGGCTAGAAAGGAGGTTTGGAAAATAGAGTTACACCCTGAGGGCTGAGGGAAGAGGCTCAAACAGGCACAAAGACTGACGAGGGGTGGGGGGTGAAACTCACTCGATCATAGCAGAGCAGAGTGCAAAAGTTTGGGGTCTTCTGCTGGTGCACCAGCTCCACAAAGCGAGCACAATACACCGCGTCCATGGCCGAGAAGATGCAGCGAGGGAAGACGCATAGCTGTAGGAATTTGGTGATTGTCTCGTTCTTGGTGGACTCTGTCGGAGACCAAGAAAAAGAGCCTTAAACAACCAAGACCACCAAAACAGGCTCCACATTGTCCCATCAGCTGCTGTACTGAGGAACATCTCCCTAATGAGGGCAGAACAGAAGCACCCTCTGCTCTCCGAGTGCTTCCAAGCATCTGTAGTGACTCTTTGGGTTTTCAGGCTTCATTGGACAGCAGCTGAAAGTCCCAGAGATGCCTACAGCACATGTGGGCGGGATGTGACTCAGGGGCAGGACGTGCACTTACTGGCCAGAAGCCAGTTGTCTTTCTCCAGCTTGAGGCGATGAAGGACCCTCTGCACGTGCTCCAGCTGCTTCTTCTCCTCCTCCAGAAGCTTGTCCTGCAGTGCCGTGCAGCGTTCCTTCTCCTTCTTCTTCTTGTTCATGGGCTGCAAGAGTTACAATGCGTCACCATCGTGAGAAGCAGGTCTGCCGAAGTATAAACTGCCTATAAGTGGCAGAAAGCAGTGATTGCTCAAGTCTGCCATCTGGGATTGAGAGTAAGAATGGTTTTTGTTAAACTGGATACTGAGATGGAGGGGAAAAAAAACATAAGGCTTAGGCATCGATCATTTAAGGTCTCATCTGTCTGATAACCGCGTGAAAGTCATTCAAGAACGTTGGAGCAAAGATGAGTGTCAGCGGATTTCAGACGGATGAGGGTGAGCATACCATTTCGGGGTTCTCGTCGATGGCTTTCATCTGAACCTTGAGCTTGTTGACCTCTCGGTCATAGGCGCTGTGGGGCACGGCTAGATCATACATGGTGAGCGACCAGAAGGTGGCGTAGAACTGGGGCCTCAGATCATCCCACACTTTGGGCAGGTGCAGCGAAACCACAGCCTCGTGCACGGGCGCCATCACCTGGTCGCAGGCGGTGATGTACTTATGCACTTTCTGCTGCTGCCGATTGCCTTTCTCTGCCTTCTTCAGCTCGTCGTACTTGGACTTCAAACGGCACAAAAAAACAGCACAGAAACCAAGGCCCTCTTAGTTATTACTCGTATAGATCACACCTTGTCCTTGCATTCGGTTTATAAGTAGACAAGAGGTTGGCCAGCCGCATTTATGAACGCATGGCCGTAAAAGCGAGCCTGAAAGCACTTTATGGTTGGGGGGGGGGGGGGGCGGGGGGAGGGGGAGAAAAAAAAAACAATTGTGGCATTTTAGGAGGCTGTCCCAACCAGCCGGGA
>JAODKN010000002.1:21668156-21678933 GCA_026774425.1 Petrocephalus zakoni
CCCCCCCCCCCCCCCCCCCCCGGCCCCCCCCCCCCCCCCCCCCCCGGGGGAGAAAAAAACACATTTGCGGCATTTTATGAGGCTGTCACAACACAGAGTGAACACACAACACTTTGCACCAGGAAAGTAAAGCCTTTCAGAACTCGAAGTAGGCTTGGGCAGGTGGGTTGTTTTGCCAAGTCCCAATAGCTCTCGAGCACAAAAGACGGACTAAGAAGAGAAGTAGACCCCTAATTTGAAGGCGGTCGCCAGGAGAGAAAGGACACCATGCTGGAGAGAGGAAGACCGCGAGCCTCCTTACCAGTATCTGGTGGGCGTACATGGGCCGGGACAGGAAGAAAGCTGCATCGTGGGGCGTGTGGAACTGGTTACACAGGACATCCACAGGGGGCACGCGCTTGATGTAATCCTCTGTGCTCAGATTGGAGGCCAGGAACCCGCCAAACTGGACCAACGTGTCGTGGCACTGAAACATTTGGGGGAGGGGAAAGGCAGGTTGAAACCCATCATTAACAACCTCGGCAAAAGTGGGCTTAAGTCTCGGTATATAGCTTCCTAATAAATTCTTGCCTAATTTTTCATTTATTTGTAGACTTGTCATCATTTTATTAAACTCATCCATCATGATACTCTCCTGACTCAACATAGCACACAATAAAGCACCCTGGCTTCAGCTCCTCAGAGGGCCGCACTCCCTGCCTCAGCAAGTCGAAGTCGAAAAAGCATGAGCCAGAGTGTAACACCCAGAGGAAATAAGCAGGCTTTTCCTAATTTAAGGGCTAAAAGTGACATCAAAAAAGCCCTTTGGTTCTCACCAATGAATCAGCTCTGTAAGCAGACTACAGGCCAGGGTCAAAACAAATGTTTTCCATATCTGATGAAAATGCCCCTATTTAAAATCGACTGCTTCACACAAGCAGCAACAGCTTAAATCAAAATAAGGAAGTTTCCTGCAGGACTAACTGAACTACCAAGAGATGGTGGAGTTCTCTTGCCAGGTTTCTCCCCCCCACCAAAAACAGTTTTTTTGAGGAAAAAAAAAACACCTTGACAAGTATACAGTTGAAATGCAGAAAGATTTTTGGGTAACCAAAAACAGCTCAGAAAGAATGTCTAATCTGTCTAGTAACATGTCTGGTTATAATAAATCACTACCAGGATCGAGTTTTTCCTAGGTGCAAGATAAGTCCATAAGTCCTCAGGCTTCCTCAACATGACACCCCTATGCCCAAGGACATAGGAAAATCACTCACAGGCCACTTACAGGCCACTTCTAATCTTAAACACTGAATGACAAGGTCAATGGCAATCGTTCTTTTAAAATCTTAAGATTCAATATCTACATATAAAGTACAGTCATCAGGTAAGGTAACCTTCAGAGCACCAAAAGTACCCATATCCAGGTAAAACTAAATTGCATTTAAAGAGCACAAGCACAACAGCTCACAATGAACATGTATCGTACGCTCTATAGTCCACCCAACATTAATTTAGGTTAAGAGAATTAGCTTAAGCTTTTACACCATTTGAAGAGTTTCACAGCAGCCTTCCTCAATTAAAGCAGGACTTGGACACAAAATGTACTTGAATGTATGAAGGCGGGGGATAAGTACCAGACTGGTTTCCTAAGTAACCCTCTCATATCAAAGGCTTCAAAACACAAACTGGACAAAAAAAGGGAAGTTAAATAAAATCAGACTTTAATGGTAGGGAACATGTTCTGATATACGCATTTCAGAAATCGGGGAAGCATGCCTCTCACTGCCTGGGAGGAACCCAAAAAAGGACAGGAAACATTGCGCTGGCGAATGCTGGACACAATGCAGATGCATCACTTAATTTGTCTCGCTCTCCCTCAGCAGTGCCCACTCATCCATCTGCTGCAGCTCCACCGCCCGAAAGAGCGCTTAATTACTCCGCTAAGGGCTGGTGAAGAAGCCCGCGTGAGCTCTGAAGCGCGTGAGAGCTCTGAGGCGCAGAGGCTGCCTGAATCATAAAAGGTGGGCAGGTACTGTCCTGGAGGTGGGCCGAGTGGGCGTTGATTAATCTCGTGTTCCTAATGGAATTAATAACTCCTAACAAGTTATGCCCTCCATTTCATGTGGAGATGCCCGAAAACCACCACACTCACACACTAGTTTTGGTCAATGCTTAAAAGAAAAGCTTCAACGCTGCTGAAGAAACTTCTCGTCTATTTGGGAGGGTTCTATAAATACTGGGAGCCATGTGCATGAGCAGTGTGTAAACACACTGTATTCTTACGGCAGCCCTAGCCACACTTTTGCTGCGATTTAGTTATTTATTCATTTTTTACACACAATGTCATTACTGGCACATCAGAAAATGCATCCAATCATGTGACCCCCTTTACTGAAATGGTTATGCACTGAAATGTGACCAACAAACAATTATATCCATTCCCATAGATTGTGCATGAATTTTTAATGCATACCTTACTACCTTATTTTGAAATGACTCTGGGGCCATAATCCCCATTTGTACAAACAATGCGCTGTGTGAGCCATTCAGCATTACAAATGCAATTTGTATGCAATAACCTTCATGAAAGATTAACACCATACATTTGTTTTGAGTATCGGTGTTGAGCGCTTGCCAGCCTCTGAACTACTTTTTAGCTTCCTAAACAGGTCCAGGGTGTTCAAACACTGGATAAAAGATGACAGTGTCTGCATTCAGCAGATCCTGTCCCAGAGAAGAGGGTGAAATGAATGGTACATTTGTCTCTGAGAGCTGCTCCAATCAGCAATCTGGAGACTCAAATCTGAACTGATTTCCGCTTCACCACAAAAGAGGACCAAAGGGATTTTATCAAAGCAGAAAATTGAAAAGAACAGCTGCAAAGGGCAGTGTCGGAAAGTTGAGGACAACTCCAATTTGTGAATTCTCTCTTTTGAGCGATGATCCTGCAATAGCTCATACCTGGACTCAGAAATAAAGTTCTGAACTATAAAGACATGCAGTACAAACCAGTCTGAAGAGACACTCTGAAAACAGAAGGGTGACACTATGAAACCTTTTCTTAACAAGCAGAAAAACTGCTTTTCAGTTCTATAAAAAAAATTATAAATAATAAACTCACTAACTACCGCTAAAGAATTAACACCCCACATAAAAGGAAGTAAAAATATGTAGCACCATTACTTGGCTGGGTTATTCAGTTTGCTATCCGTTTAACACAACAGGATTTCCAGGGAATTTTTATATTTTGCAGGAAAAGTCATACCTAGTTTGGGAAAAACTGAGGATTAGGATTACCCCAATTGAACTGTCACCTGATCAAATCCCATGGCCAGGCACCTTTGAGAAAGACCCTTAAGGCCAAAACTGACCCAAGGATGCCAGGTGAACGGCTAGCCATGTGTTATGACTCCAAAGGCTTCCTCTCACTTCTAGAAGTGTCACAAAATAAACTGGGATATGAAAGAAAAAAAAAACGTATACAAGAAAGACTCAAGGCAGGTTTAGTAAATGCATTTAGTGATGAAGTCATTTAAGAAGTGTAAAAAAATTATTTATGTAAAATTTGCAGTGCCTTTACCAGATGCCCCTCCCCCTGGATGTCATCGTCCATCATGATGTCATTCATGCCACTTAGGTAGACATCGTCCAACCCAACTCTGGACCTCCCTTTGGCTCTCCCTATCCTCCAGCACCCTCCTTCTCCTCATTTAGATTTTTAAAATTAAAAATCGCCCACAATTTTTGGAGCATGTTAACGTCTAAGATACAGCCATGGTTTCGCCCACTTTATCATCAGTGCACTTACTCCCCCATGCATGTCAGGTGAGACCAACTCAAAAAGAAAAAGAAAACCACAAAAACACTTTCAAATCACAATTAACACAATACCCACGGCAGAGCAAAAAATCCTAATGACCATCATACACTAGCGCAAATGGGACTTAAAATTTCACTCTTGATAAATGGTCACATATACGACAATTCTGGCTGCAGTCTAGAGGCCTGCAAAATATATGCACCCAAGACAGCTCAAAACAGTGACTGCAGCGGGACCATATAAGCAGCTCTGAAGATATTGCTACACTAGGCTTCCTTCTGTTCATTTAAGTCCTGTAAGTCGACGTTTGTCAAAGACAGAAGTAGAGCTGAGTGGTATGACCTTCAGTCCATGAATTAGGAATAAAAAAAATTAAAACACTGCAAGGATCCTTTTTGCCAGCAGTCCCCTGGAAAGGTGAAAATAAAAGCAATTATTTCTAATAAAGGGGAAAGATGTCCATAAAGAGAGCAGATGTCAGACTGGTGGCCAGCTGATACCACCAAAGGTGTTACAGCGCTCTGAATGTGGGCTTCTGCTGGGCCTGGTCATGTGCTCCTACCAGCCAGCACTCATCACACATTTCACAAAAAAACAAAAAACAACCTGTTTTGAAGTGCAGCACTCTGCCTTGGCAGCGATGGCACGGAGCCCCCTGGGAGCGGCAGGACCTGCCCGCTGCCGCCGGACACCTGCCGGCCATTCTGGAAAACCAGAAGTCCGCTTTCCCTGAAAGTGCTTCTGGGTTAAGCGCTCGAATTAGAGCTGAGAGACGCCGTCATTGGGTGAAACCAGCTTTAGAAGGTGCAACAGCAGGCCTGTGCATAAGCCGCACAATCACTGCACAGACTGTTCTCCTGCAGTGACACAATAAAACGTTATCTCGAGGATTTCCAGGCATGGGCCGTAATTGTAGGGGTGGGGGGGCAGCAATTTCTCACGTTAAGTAAAAGCCTGAACCAACGAGAACATTTCAAGGGTGGGTCCTTCACTAGCGCATCTTACCTAATTATCTGGACAATTCAGAGCAGCAATGGGACTGATTTTATCAAAAAAGCACAATTTGGAATCATTCAGGGACAGGCAGTAAGAAACCCCCTCCACCACCCCCCCTCGACACACAAGGAGCTCCCGTTAACAAACGTTCGGTGCCCTGCTGATTGTTACTTCCAGGGAACGAGCTTGTCATTTCAATATGAAAGGACGTAGAGACAAGAGGCTATCACACACACCCGGTGCCCAACTGGCGCCTCGCGGCTGGACTCTATTCAGGGAAAGGAAGGGACGCTTTGGCGTGCGACGTCAACGATTCCCTCCGACGGACCAAACACCGGCGGCTCAGATCAGAGTCCAGCCGGAACAAGTGCTGCAGATACTTACGAGTAGGAAATAACCTTGTTTGCACCCAGAAAGCACGGTCGCCAAGAACGCAGGAAGTCCCGCTCACCTACTCAGCTGCTGCCTTTCCCCACAATGACTTACGCGTCACAACAAGGGAGCCGTGGTGTGAAACTGAACCTAACACTGGTGCGATTTCAGCAACTTCAAGCCGTCTGCGCGGAATGACTCAGCTGGCAAATAAATTTATTACAGGACCTTAGAGAAACTGATTTCCCAGGGCAGGATGAGAAAAGAATTATTATTCAGCAAGTGCTCCCCCCTCCCAGGAGCCTCAGGGTGGAGAGCGCACGCGGGCATGTACCTGGTCGTAGAGCTTCCCCACCAGCTTCAGGTGCTTCTCACCCCCTTCCGAGAAGATGACGCCATTCCTCTGCTGGGCCATCAGCAGGCAGAGTGGTAGGGCCAGCTCATGGTCCAGCAGCGCCTCCTTCAGTCTCTGGGACGACTTCTTGGTGTTTCTGATCTGGCCGAAGTAGCCGCCCTACAGAAGAAAGATCAAGTGACAGACTTAGTCGCAGCTCTCCGATCGCGCCCTGC
The DNA here is from genome assembly GCA_026774425.1 of Petrocephalus zakoni. NCBI lineage: Eukaryota > Metazoa > Chordata > Actinopteri > Osteoglossiformes > Mormyridae > Petrocephalus > Petrocephalus zakoni. The sequence goes on from JAODKN010000002.1 coordinate 21,673,894, forward strand.
TGGGACACCCCTGGGGCGAGCTACATAAAAATCCAAGTATTAATGAGTCCTCACTTCCTGGAGGCCACAGTTCCACACACACTTATCAGAACGAAAACATACAGCACGGTTGGGGGCTGGGAGGAGTGCTTTACTACTATTTGTAGTAAATTTAGAGAACAAGTCTGAAAGCAGAGGTGCACAGGTTTAAATCAGACATAATGGAAGGAACACAGCGTCAGTACAGAGAACGGTACAAAACATCAAAAGGTTTCTGAAGGATCGAGTACGAGGGAAACAGATCAAAAGAAGCCAAGCAACAAAAAACAAAATGATTATTGAAAGGCTTGTAATATTACAGGACTGTCGTAAAAGGTGGCATTTTGGGATAAAGAGCCATGTAACCCTGCAAAATATCCACACAGATGTGTGTGTGTGGGGGGGGGATAAAAATATACAGATCTACAAAGACTGAGAGCTGCGCTCTTGGCCAGCCAGTGCCACCGACAACACACAGGGGGCGCTGTGTTCCTGCAGCGCTACACCCCACTGCAGAGAAGGTAACGAGCAAAGTAAAGGCAGCCTGCTGCGCTTCTCTAACCAGGCAGTGTGTACGGGGGAATTAGCTTCACACTTAATGAGCATCACTGAAGAAGCATCCAAGTATATTACTGGATTGGGTGTGAGAGAAAATGTTCATGCCAAGAACTTGTGCTAAAAGTCTGCCAGTAAAGGACAGCATTGCTGCCCTGTGGACCTCAAGTGTTATACCTGAAGACACCTCCTGAAATCCTACAGGAAACCAGCTCAACTCCAAAAAGAGCACTCTCGTTTTAGTAACTTAATTGTAATAAATGACATCCAATATTCTCCAAAGTCATTCAGGTATGTGTTTTTAAATCTGCACAGTGGAAAATTATGACATCAGAAAAACGGCCCGTTTTCTCTCCAGCACAGAGACAAGCCAGGCGATGAGGAGGGTGGGGAGTGAGGAAGGCCCCTACCTCGGCTTTTAGCTGCTCGCCCCCAGTCATCGCCTCAAGCTGCTCTACAGTCATCTCATCCGTGATCTCAATCCCTGCCATCTTCTGGACCACCTCCTTCAGGATCAACAGATCAAAACTGGTGGGGGGGGAGGAGAGAGAGAGAGAGAGAGAGACACACACAGGTATCATCAGGGAAGGAGACAGATCTTCAGCACGCACAACAAAGGAGGACCAGGGAGAAGCACTGCTCAACTCTGAATAATTCATGCTGTAACTGTCGAGAGCTGTGATGACAATAGCTTCACAGGGCTTGTTTGTTTTGTGCTGGGGGGGGCATGACAAACGGGGGGTTTGATAAGCAGGCTGGGTCAGGAAATGTCCATGCCCTTTTTTCCCCTCCCCAACTGGTGAGGGACAGCGCTCGCACCCAGCAGTCCCCTGCACCACATACCTCTTGCCCGCCTTCAGCTGATTGGTGATGTACTGCAGGAGGCCGGCCAGTTCGATGGGGTACTTCCTAAAAACGGCGCCACAGAGGCTGGCGAGACCTGCATGGAGACGACGCACACATGTAACTGCTCCGGAAAAACGGGGACCAGGTGGGGAGGCATTTTTACGAAACTCTGCAGGTCGCGATCAGGGCAGTCGGGAAAACACCCGCGTCAGAGCAGAACGGCGGACACACGATCGCCGGCGCAGAAAACAATCCGCGGCCACGTGCCGAAATTCCATTATCCCGGCAGCACGGATAATTTATCGCCTGCGCGATTCCAAATCGGTTTGGCGTCATGGGTTAGTTAGCTCTGGGAAAAGAGCTGTACCCACGCTTCCAGTCGGCGGATACGTGACGACCCAACGGCTGGCAGTTGCGGAATTGGGGGGGTGGCACGGAGGCCGGGGCGTACCAAAAATCAGCAGTGGCCGTGACTGTGGGTTGGCGCCGCTGTTATTATAGAAAAGCACAGTATCTGGTGGCACTGCTCGGCAAGATGCTGCCGGCTGCTTCAGCATACAACAGGACAATGACTCACTCTGCAGCCAGGAGGAGATGGTGGTGTCGTCGTGCTTCATCTTCTCCTTCTCGGGGTTGGCCAGTGCCTCGATGATACAGTCTGTGGACTGGGGTTAAGGGCCACAATGCTGTGGGTCACAGGAAGCGGCACAGACTGCCCCTCTAAGCAGGTACAGCCTGTCCGACATCTGCCAGACGGCCGCTCTCAGGAGGAAAAACTGCCTTGCGAGCAGAAATGTATGACAGCAAACACCAGGAAACTTTTTTTGGAGCAGGCAATTTAAAGGCAAGAGTGTAGCTATGCTGATTTTGGGTTAGCCAATCCTTAATGGAACCATTAAACTCTTAAAATTTTCAAGGCGAGCAATGCTACTGGCCCTGAAAGGTTTCCCATTACTGGCTGGCATGTCCGAGGAGATAGGCCAGCGTTTCAGAGAGCCGCCTAGGCCACCCACGCCTGCTCATTTAGCACTGGCACCTCGTGGGAATGCGACTGTCAGGACAAGCCGGCGAATATCCCCCGCTGTCACACAATTCTCTCCCAGGCAACGAGAACAGGCAAGCTGCACCCCCCCCCAAACACACACACAGAAAGGATGCACGCCAGCACGTCGTAGTTGAGTGAAGTGAGGTATTTCAGTGAGTCCACCACCGGCGTGATGAGGTTGTCGTACCACTGGATCTGTGACAGAATCTGGAGGAGGAAAAAATGAAAAATAAATAAAAAGCATAACGTCAGCCATGTAGGGATTCGTCTCCTGCCATTCCAAACCAAAACCTAGTTTTGGGCACAAAACTATATGCTGTGGTAGCGTTACAAGCTGCCAGTGCTGGACCTTAGGGGCTTCAAGGACTAATGAAGCAGAACCTGCCCAGGCCACAGCTGGGCCAACGATTGTAACGGAGGCACGGCATCATGCAGAAAACACGAGGGTCCCGGGCGATACGGCCAACGCCAGGGCCACCACCAAAGGATCCTCTGCACTATTCCACTTGACTGGTCTCCCCTGACAACCAAGCTTCTGTCAGGCAACACGGAGACATGCTGTGCAAGAGAGTACGAGGAAACGAAATTTAAAAATCCACCCTCGCACAAGTTCTCCGCTTCACCAAGAAGCGGCCCTCAAATGGGCGACGCAGCCACGCTCTGCAGTCTGCTCTTGTCTCTGGCGCGACAACAAAGTCCCCCCCCCCCCAACGACACACACACACACACACACATTCGACTTTTATTCTCCCCATCCTTTGTGAGAGACAGATTTGTCTGAGAGAGAATGCCTTTGAAGCAGTGCCACCGAAGTCAGTCAGTCAAAGCAGCGGCCCCATTTCACTTTGCAGGACCGCGAGTCCTGAGCACCCAGTTACACCGGGTGGCGTGCGGCAGCTGTGGATCGCATGCAAACCGGGTCACCTTAATTGCTAGAGATTGGATTATTAACATTCCAGAACAGATCATCCGAAACAGGATTATGGAGCCGATCCACTGGCCCAGTCACTAATGAGGAGCCCGTCCATCAAACGGCTAGGTCACACGGGCCAGATGGCTGGGGACCGGCACTGACCCCATCTAACCCACACACAGGCCCCAGGCAGCACTTACGTAGTCAAACAGGATGGTGGGGTTGCTGTGGCTCAGCTTGCCGATCTGCCGTCCGGAGGGCTTCACGTTCTCCTTGGTCAGTCGCCTGGGAAAGAGAGAAGAGTGACTGGGGCGCGATTTGGCAGACTGCTTCCCTGATGACACTAAAGATGCTAACAGGGCTAACATGAAGCCAGCCCAGTGCAAAGGTCAACGCAGACACTGAAAAGGTCCTACAGAATCATTAAACGGGGCCGACACATGAGCAAAGACGTGACAGGGATGTGTGACTCATGACAAAAGCCTACTGGGAAACCTTTAAGGAACACTGTCGAGCTCTGTGGAGCATAGGAAACTGCGTCTGCAGGAACAGAGCGAGAGAACGCAGATAACGGCAAGCTACGTACTGCTACAAAGGGGGGCTTTTCAGAGAGTGAGACCAAGTCGCGTGCCCCGGGAATCCCGAATAATCACTGGGTCTGAATGGCATGAGCGGCAGTCCTGCACAGCGCTGCCTGCGTGCTCTGGCCCCGCCCCCACGACAGTGCGGGTCCCCGTGCTGCTTAGCATGCTGCGTGAGGCCCACTGCGGCTCCAGCCGCACGCGCTGCCCCACACCGGGAGGTATCAGCTCTCTGCTTAACGTTCTAATAAAGGCTCGTGATTCATCGGCGGGTAATGAAGTCGGGGGGGGAGGGGGGGTTACATTCACCGTGGCTGCTTATGGGAGCTATCTGCACGCAGGCATGTGTAAACATAGCCTTTACGGGTGCCCGCTGTGCCCTTGAGGCAATGACATCACAGAGTGTGCTGCGCCCCGCGCGACCACCGGTCCAAAAGGGCCGTTTGAAACCTCTCCGTCGGTCCAGGGGAGTGGTTATTCACGGCTGCCGTTAAGAGGGCTTAACGCGCTGAATGAACTTGGCTACCAGCCCTTGGATTAAGACACCACGTAATATATTGCAGGGGCAATAAAAGGCAAGATTTGCCGAAGATTCCCCGCCACAGCAGCAGGCCAGCTGGGACCGGAGGAGGGGGGATCCCCAGTACTAGCAGTGAATCACCCCCATCACCCGTATAAGTCAACAGTAACTGCAGACAGAAACTCATGTGTCAGTAAAATGTCCGAATACAGGAAGCGGGCAGACAAATGATGTCTCCCAAACGGCTTCTTAAACAGACTCAGGTAGTGATTAACAGCACGGCGTTAACATAAACTGTAGAAATGCTGTGTGCGAGGAGGGGCGCACGCCGCCGCCCAATCCCCCCTTTCTGCTCCACTGCTCCCACAATTCCACTGCGGCAGCACTGCAGTCCTCGGCTCTCCATCACTGCCGCGCCCCACGCCTGTGCGCAGCCAAGTGTCCCCTGCCCTCCCACAGATTTCTACCCCCTGGCGCATTCACCCCCCCCTACCCAGATCCTCGGTGCTAAGGGAGGACTATAAAGCAGGAGGGAGGGATCAGGGAACGGGGGTGTGGATGG
>JAODKN010000002.1:21697278-21709379 GCA_026774425.1 Petrocephalus zakoni
CCCAGTGTGTCCTGCTTCACATTGTTCTTGTGCAGGCTACTGCTGTCTTACAAACGTTGAACCTGGAAGCAACCTGCCGCTCAGTGTAGCCTTCTGCCAGCAGAACCAGGATTAAACCAAGATTTAAAAATGCAGATTAAAAAAAAAAAATAGGGTCGTCTCAGAGCTGTATCTATTTGTACTTCTGTGTCAACATTATGCCTACCATGTGTCTGTGTATTTTTGTCATTTATGTGAATCGCTACCAGATCAGGTTAGGTTAGGATGGGGACCATGCACTGGTACAGTGTGTTGCCACACCCACCACACTACGAAACATCCCAGGACTCTGGTTGGCAGCCCCCCCAAGCTGACATGTGGTCCAGTTCCACCCTCCGGAAATAGCCATCCATCTGCCTCAGCTAGGTGTTACATGGGAATCCCCTCAGCCTGGTCCAGCTGCTCGGGTCCTCAGCAATGAGGCTCATGCTGGATCACCCTCAGGGAATCGTGCCACATGGCTGTAGCGCCATAACTGATACTCCCTCACGATGCAGGTAATGTGTGTCATTCTCGATCGACACAGTCAAACCAGCGCTACCCAAGGACTCCCCAAGAGATACAATACCAAAGGAGTCCAGTCTTCATCTCAGGTCACTGGATAATGTCCATGTCTTGCAGCAATACAGAAAAACAGGGAGCACCAGGACTCCAAAAACTTGGACCTTCATCCATGATACAAAGATACACCTCTCCAGTGACCACATATCACCCCATGCTCTCCCAATCAGTCTACTGACTTCATAATAAAAGTCACTACAGACATGAATGTCATTGCCCAGGTAAGTGAAAGTCTCGATTCAATTGACATTCTGTCTGCAGACTGACACACTGATGATGGCTGTATCCAAGAGGTCATTAAAGTCCTGAATCTTTTTTTTTTTATCCAGGACACTCGCAAGCCCAGACACTGAAACTCCTCGCTTAGTCTCTAGAGAGCTCCAATCAGAGCCTCCATTGACTCCATAAAGATCACAGCATCAATTAAGATCAATGAATTGTTCTTCACCAAGAGATGCCCTACAGCTGCTGGACCCCACAACCCTGTCCAACACCCAGTTCATGCAAGCATTGAACAGAGTAGGAGCACGAACACACCCCTGGTGAATCCCTGAGTCAACTGAGAAGAACACAGAGGTACTGCCTCCACTCAGCACAACACTAACAATACCAGTGTACAGGCCGGCCATGACGTCCAGCAACTTTGAGGGGTTCTCACGAAGTCACAGGATGTCCCACAGGGCAGCTCGATCAACAGAGTCAAATCTTTACAAAAATTGACAAAGACTGCAAAGAAACTCTCAATGTTCATGTTTGTGCTCGACGACAACCCTGAGTGCAAGGATGTGGTCAACGGTAGACTTTTAGGCGTAAAATCAGACTGTTCCGGTCGCTGGTAGGCGAGCAAATGATAATGGATCATATTGAGGATGACCCTAGCATGGACCAGAGACCAGTAGTTGCTGCAATCCAGGCGATCACCCTTCCCAGACAGTGGGAATGATGCCCATCTTCTAAATGGAAGCAAAGATTTCTTGTAATGCCAGGAGGACCCAGAGATGTCCAACATCCTAGCTAGAGGATCAGCTTGAAACAGCTGTTCAAAGTAGCCGGCCCAGAGGGTCACAACTGCAGTGTCATCCATAAGGACCGTGCCTACGCCCTGACTGCAACTCTCCAAGGAACAGATTCAAATGTGTATAATGCTTCGATTCCGCAGTAAGCAGGACAAGGGTTGCTAGACCATAGACGACGTGTCACTTGCTCACAGATCCCTCTAACAAATGCCTCCTTATCTGCCCTCAGAGCCCTTGTAGCTGTCCCTCTCAGTTCCTGGTGCAGATCAGAGTTGCCATCAAGCAGTGTGCTGTGACTCTTCTCGACCTCATGGAAGGTCTCCCACATCACATTAGAATTGGCAGTCACACTCAAGTCTGCAAGTCCCCCATACAAACAGCATGCAAACTCATTACAAACAGCCTGATCTTGGCTAGGTCCAGCCTCCTAGTAGGTGGCAGCCTGCTACACCTAAGCTGAATCTTCAGAGTAGCAGCAACAAGTCTGTGACCAGAATTTACAAACTGGGCACTTCTGTAGACTCTGTAGACAGTTCTGTGGGAGTCTGCACTACCAGGAGGATGTGATTGATTTCCTTTGCCACACCACCAGTATTGAAATACCAAGTCCAACAATATGGCTCTCGGAGCTGGAACCAGGATCCATTGTAGAAGATCGGGGGCTGAGGGTCAAAGTCAAGAATCATGGAGCCATTCACCAAGGTCGCCAGACTCGTGGGGACCGACACAATCTTCATAGCCTGCTCTGTCAGTGCCAGTGGTTGCACTGAAGTCACTCATGGCACCCATCAACAACTGAGCAAATAGAGTAGGCATAGCACCCATCAACAACTGATCCACACAAGTTATTGACTCTACAGTGGCTTCTTCCAGGGATGAAGCCCCCTGAGGGATTTCCCCCATCCCCTTCATAATGCATGCAGCCTTCCAGTGGGTGGCTACAGCAGACCTACTCCTGGGCCGTCTGCTTTGTCAGAGCTGTGTGAAGTTTTTTTTACACGAGCTGGAGTGCCAATCCCACCACTATCCCCCAAATTCTTCCCTGCAATTTGGAGGACCGTGTGCAGGGCTGGATGCAGTCATTCCGGAATGCAAAACTTTCTCCTTAGGCGTAAACTACTCTGAATCTGAAAATCTGAATCTTAAAAGTGCTGCTCAAGGCACTAAAAAGGATGATTGTTGAAGGTTGTGAATCTGGAAATATATTTAAAGCAATTTCCAAGCTATTTGGAATCATCCACTCTATTGTTTGGAAAATAATAATAGTAATAAAGTGGAGAAGGTTTCAGATCATTGACTATCCGCCCAGGCCAGGCTGTCCCACCATATTCAGCCCAAGAACAAAGTACAAGATCCATCTGGAAGTTTCAAAGAACCCATGAGTGTAGCTTTTGCTGCAGTCTATGTGAAAGTTCTGAAAGGACTTTTGGCCTATATGGGCGGTCAGGATGGAAGAAGATTCTGCTAGTAACATCCATGCAAGACTGAAGTTTGTCAGTAAACATGTGCATGAGGGGCAACACTACTGAAACAGTGGGCTCTGGCCAGATGAGTAGAAGGTAGGGTTGTGTGGGCACAATTCCAGATGACATTGGAGGAAAAAATTGAGAAGAAGGTTCACATTAACTCTGGAACTTGGTGGAAGTGTTTTGGTTTGGGATGCTTTGGTGCCTCAGGACCTCATCAACGTGTCACAGCAGAGAGGAGAATGAGGGCGTCTGTAACAAAACTGAAGCTGAAACATAAATGAGTCTTAACTTGACCACAAACATACAAGCAAATGTATAAACTAAGCAAATCTACAAAGCAGTGGCTCAAAAGAAAGATATCAAGGGTTATGGAACGGGCAAGTCTTATTCTTATGAAATGTTTTGGGAGGACCTAAAGAATTCCATATAAGAAACCCCTTCAACATCACACTGTAAGAGGAGTTTTAATAAAAAAAATCAGCAATAATTTCTCCAGGTAGATGGGGGGGGAAACTTGATAGTCATAATAAATGCATTGAAGAGGTTGTTTCTGTCAAAGGAAATAAGGACGTATTTACTTTTCTCTACAGAGTAGTCACATTTGTTTAAATTTGTCAGATAAATGATTTTGAAGACATTTCATTTTGCTAGATTACTTCAGTGAAAATGTCTGACATTTTTCAAGGGTTGTACTTTTCACAGTACTGCATATATTAGTTTATTACACTACTTTTTTACACTTACACTACTTACAAAACTAGTTTATTTCTTTATTACACAGTTCTAGAGTATACATGAAGAGTGTATTAATTTTTGGAAGTATGCAGAAGTGCCTCTACATTTCTACTACTTTCCAGGTCAGAATTTAAGCTCAGTATAGAATTCACATGGAATAAAGAAGTCATTCACATCTGTTAAATGTTCACTATTATTAATTGCCAAGACAAGTGTCATAACTTTAACATGTGGTTTATTAACCAGCACGGAGACATAACACACAAGACGTACTCCTGGCGTATTCAGCCCCTGTACCAGATCTAAACTGTAGTGCGCATGCGCATTGATTACCAAAGCACATTAAGACAACCATTAACATGAGAATGGTGCCTTAAGTACTCTAGATAAGTACTTAGAGTTCCACCGCTACATTCAAAGGATTCAAAGTCATGTGTACCAAATTCCTCGGGGGATGTAATACACATGACTACAGATATGAAGAGAACAATTATTAACACTACAATAGACAATAACAATGTGCGCATCAAATTTGAATCAGTGACTGTTGAGTAGTCTACAAGTAGTATACAAAAGTGACATTCCAGGAATAGGATCTGTGTGCAAATTACAGTATTGTAGCAATATAGTAGTAGATAAACCTAGCTATATAATGTTAATTCAATGTAAATAGCAATAGACGGTAATAAACAGACCACCGTAATAAGTTCAATCATGTTCCTTAAAAAGGTAGTTTAGTGATACAGTGCAGTAGTGTTTATGGCAGTATTTGCACATGTAACTTGAGCTACGTATGACCTGAGGAAAGAAATGGACATGCAATCTGACAACAGCAGCTCCTCCCAGATCCAAGTAGGCAAGACTTGTGTCTCCTGCATAATTTTGCTCTTGTGGTGTTTTTACCTCGTTACGGCAGCAGGAGGCATAGATGCAATCAATCCTATTTGTGCCACTTCAGACTATGATGTCACTAGTGAAGACACTTTTCACAGTGCTGTGGTTGTTCACTAGTGCCAGTTTCTGGGTAAAAGCTATCCCAGATCCTTGATGTCCAAATGTTAATGGGCCTGAACCACTTGCTAAAGGGGAGGAGAGAGAAAGGCTCCTGTGCCTGATGACTGGGGTCCTTCATAATGTGGTCTGCCTTTCGGGAATGACGTGTGGCACAAATATCTTGAACTGCTGAGAGCAGTGTGACAGTGATGGTTTGTGCTGGTTTCTCTCTCTATTGTAGTCTTATCTTGAATAGTTGCTGTACCGGGATGTTCTGCATCCCTTGAGGATGGACTCCACAGCCTATTTCGCATACTGAAGTTGGTGGTGGTATTCGGGTACCATGTAATCATGTTAGCATGTTACATTTTGCAACTCTAAGCTATAGAAGCTGTCTGAAGGCACCATGACTGCTATGTTGCATCTGATATCATTTGACCATTTTTGCAATGGGGGGGGGGTTGGCACTGTTGCCTCATACCTCTGGGCTTGGGGTTCAAGTCTCTGCCATGGCTCCATGTTTGTGGAGTTTGCATGTTCTCCCCATGTCATCAAGGGCTTTGCTTGAGGTGGGAGTGTGTACCCTGTGATGGGTTGGCACTACATCCTGGGTTGTTGTTTGCCTTGTGCCTACAGGATAGGCTCAAGACCCCCCACAATCCTGAATAAGACAAGCAGTTACAGAAAATGGATGGATGTTTGAGATGTCTCAACATTTATGGTAGTCCACTTACGGTAATTTCACTTTATTGAGCATGATCATTGTCAAATGTACGAAGTTGGAACCCCCTAGACTATGCGTGCCCAATACGTCAATCGCGATCGACTAGCAGCTCACGAAGGTAGTGTGGGTAGATCTCGCAACATTCAACGAAAAAATTAATTCGCCATTGCTTAGCTAGTGAAAAATTCTCCAAAATGGGCCAGCTTATAAAGCTGAACTGGTTTCACAGGTACAACCATTGTTATAATTCATAAATTTATTTAATAAACAGGTCAGTATAATAGACTACATCAAAACAAATCAAGTTGTTTTCATAGTTTGAAGGGTACAAAAAAACAAACAAAAAAACAACACTTTACAGCTCTAGATGATCGTAACTGCTTTCAAGGATTTAGGAATCCATTTCGCCCAATCAATATATGCGAGAAATATCTTGTTTTGAGGTTGATCAGTTTTATGTAGCTTAATGGTCTGTGCTTATAGTTTAAACTAAAAGGTCAATGGGTAACAAGCACCTTGATTTGACACCTAATAATTTGACATTACAGGTTGTTCCACAGGATCTTCTCAAAAACAAGATGTTTCACGGTGTGCAGTCATGGTAAATAAAGGCCAATAAGGTAAATAAAGGGCAATAAATAAAACCAAGTGTGTATAAAGTCAAAGAAATGTGTATGCACACAAACCAATAACAAATCGCAATGCTAAATATTCTTTTAATTGAACTTTGTCAAAAATAGTATTTTCCTCTTAGTGACAAATCATTTTGGCAAAATTAATTCAACTGGTAAAATAGCTAATTAGTTTAACACCATATAAGCAACACGATGCACAGATTCAAATTTGAGCCACAAAGGTTTAATCCAAGGGTCATTTAGGGTGGGTAGAGACATCTTTAACAAACCTAATCATACTTCAGATTGTCACAACTGAGGAAGGTTTACATTTTAAAAGATAGCCAGACATACACAATAAAATAAAACAAAACAAAGGGGGATAGTATATGGGTGGGAGCTTAATGCAAAAGCGTGTGTGTGGGTGTGTACATGTGAGACTGTATATGTATTTTCACTTTATCCATACATGCCCACCAATTAAGTGGCTGAAAACGGGTAAAAGTGCTCACAAAGACCCTTAAATAGAATAACTGAAATCTAGAACCTTATAATACAGACACACATGCACACGCACGCACACCCACACACACACGCAAACAGTCTATTCAGTTATTCCATCAATGCAGCGGTAAGAGACAGACTCTGAACAGTATTTTATAGCACGAAGGTATTTACTTACGTAAAATAATTACGTAAAACACAATATGCCTCACAAATGCCTGCTTATCTACTTTCTCAAAATAAACTAAGGGTTTTTCCATCTGAAACAATTCAGTAACTCAACCTTTGAACATGACTGGTTTTATTTACTTACATGGAAGAGTTCGGCGTGAGAAAACAGTTTAGTATGACAAGCATGTTAAGGCTAAGGCATGGAATGATTATAAAGAATATACCTCAATAGACAAAACATTTCAGTTAAATGTACATTTTGTACGATAAGTTAGTTATACTTAAGCTTTGTCTAGCTGCCCAAGCATTGCAGAATATTATTCACGTCCAAATAAGATTAAGATCGTTTTTTTATGTTACAGAATCATATTTAAGGATTTGTGAAATGACATTTCAAATTGGAAAAACTTAAAGCTGAATTTCAAGGGTCTGTTCACATACCTATTATCCAAACTAATTTACATATAGGAAAAAAGGTATAGAAACCTGAAGACTTTGCAAAGACAAAACAAAAAAACAATATAAAATACAAATTTAAAAATCTTTCTTAAATGCATGACTATACATGCATTCATTTTTTAAAACAGTTTCTTATACATTTCTTAACATAATTTTAGGTTGGAATTTCAAAGTAAGAAAAACTAACTGCACAATTATAAAATCAGCACCAATTTATATAACTTTATTTAAAATGTAAATACCCATTCCAACACTCTAGTAAGCCGTATATATGTTTAAAGAAAATCCTTTTCAACAAACATACTCTACCAAACTCTGCTTTGTTTTTTTTTTATTAGAGACAATACAGTGGCACTACTGGGGAGGTTCCCATTTGCTTCCTCAATATTAGTCTCTCAAAAGGACAGGCAAACAGTTCAAATCTTTGGGTAAGCTTCATTGATTACTGTGTTGTACAGACATGCTCAGGTTCCCTGCACTGTGTGGAAATCCTAAGAGCAAAATATTTCCAATTAATCTGGCCAGCAGTCACCATGCACAAGCGGGCCGAGTCATTTTCCTCCTAACCTACAGCCAGTTTGGGGGGTACAAAAACAAAGAGCTGGAGGCCTCCCAATTTTGACACATACGATAGTTCTGAAGAATAAAATCAATACTATGATGAGCAATAACCTGTTTATAAATTACTACTTTACACCTGATTACTTACTATTACAAAAGGGCTATACATAAACAAAGTCTTTATAAGTTACAAAAAAGTTTCCCTGTTTTCTATATATTTTGTTTTGTTTTTTTATTTTTTTTTTTTTAGAAAATATCAATTCTGAGAACCCATTAATTAAAATGAACAATGCCTTCACACCACATCACATTTCCCTCACTTTTTTTTTTAAACATACTTAATATATGGCTACAAACAACCTCTTATTCCACAGCTTTCAGAAGTCAGCCAATGTGTAACTACAGGGAAAGCTTACCCAATGATTGCAAACGTTTTAGTAGTTTTAAACAAGTTGTTTCTGTGGACAGCAATGCTGCCTCTGGATGCCCTTAAGTCCATGAATCGTGTGAGAGATTCTCCATGGAGAACACATCTACACAGCATCTAGAGGTTTACTTTAACACATAAGAGTCTTGTCGTCGTACATCATCCAATATTAGCTTAGAACATTGAAACCCCAAGGACCTGCAAGGGAGAAAGGAAAAACTTTAGATCAATTCCGATGACTGCATAAAACCAGCTTAATGTGTACATCCACAGTAACACAGTTAATATTCATATTATTCCAGCAAGCCATGGAACACGGGATGGGGGGGTTGTTAATTTCCAAAAATAAACTAGAATTTTTCAATTTTATGTCCCTTCATATTTACGCAGTCCATTCGCATCTGAAAAAAATGGGAACGGTTAAATTTATGAAAATCCCCCATCCTGCCTTTTTACGTCAGTGAAATTTCTGAATGATGTAAACCAGTCCACAGACAACAAGAGGTTAAGAACCCCTACATGAGAACATATTCTTAGAAACATTCTGCCCCGTAGAACTTGAATTTATTGCCATCTAGTGGTGATAAGAGGGGAACTTTTCTGAAGGGTAAAATTATAGATGTTTTATAACCACATGCATTTCTACAGAACATAAAAGAAAATGGCTGATTTCTTACAGACTCATCCATGATGGAAGCAGGATCAAAGAAGTCTGGCTTGAGCTCTGATCTCTCACGGCGATTCTTTGATGGTGGCTTAAAGTAAATAAGACAAGAAAGGTCATAATATTGCTGCTTTTGTCAGACATGATGGAATAGACTTTACACATAAAATACTCCAAAACCCAGTACTTTATATCAAATATAAATTTTATTTTTAAAACAAAATGTGTGTCAAACTGAAAGCATGAACCTCACTGAAATAAAACAAAACTGATCAAAAACATACCAAATCAATATCCATGGTGTCGAAGTCCATGCCTTCATTGAGATCCTCAATCCGACCTTCGGATGACATCATCACATCTTCAACAATTGGCTCTTCGTCATCCTCCATGAGGCCGGTGCCACGGCGACTGCAGGAAGCACGATGCACAGCTCAGAATTACAAGCTTAGGGCAAATTGCATGGACATATTTTAAGCATCTCATATAATAACACTTCTTGAAAGATGTGCATTAGCAATCCTTTGACTAACGTGTGTTTCTGATGTCAAACTACTGTCATTTTTAAAATCCGCCTACGCAGACGACGTACAAGACCATTACCTTGTGTTTAGACTGTTACTGTATGGTTTGTTTTTGCTACATTACAGTTCAATTTGTCAGCCAATGTGCTTTTCATATACGCAGTAGTTCACTTACTTTGGCAGATGTCCAGTTTTTTTAGATACTCTGATTCTTCCCCTGACCCCTCTAACCTGACTGTCTGGCCATACTATGTTAAAATGAATAGAACATGGCATTTATTCATACAGCCCCTTGCAATATAATTCAATTGTACATAACCCTAAACTGAATGTCACTAATGACTATTTGCATCATCAATGCATTAATGCTTTTGTTCTGACAGATGAAGTATACATATTGCATTAGCATTACCAAGAAGAGGTTTCTTAATCCTAAGCTTTAACCATTAAATCTAATTTCACCACTAAGTCTGAAAAAGGTTGTAAGAAGAATATGATAAATGTGTTATAAGAACAATGGGGAAAGTGATTTAGGAAATTTTCATACATGCCTAGCTGTCAGAGCAACAATGGCAGAAAAACAGCAAATCAGACTGCAAGATGCAGCTAAGCCTTCGGATTTGTTTGAATAAAAGGACATCGTCACTGTCCCTAAGGTTCTCGAACTAGTGTGGAAGTTACTGTTCATGTGAAATTCAAGCAATGGCTGGTTCCTGGGGTTGTGATGCGTCAGAGCTGCTGCGGGATTGCTGGGTGCACAAGGCTGCATTACATGGCGTGCTGCAGGTTGCTCCTCAGTTTGGCGTAGTTCATGGCGGCTCGCTCCTGCTGCTGCCGGACCTCCTCCTGCTGCTGCTGTCTCTGGGCCAGCATCCAGGTGACCTGGGTACTGCACACAGACACAGTGAGAACACAAGGCGCCGGCTCTCTGTCTTCGAAGTGTCACAGAAAACGCACGTCCTCTGTGGGAAATGCCAAACTGCCATTAGGACTAGACAAAAATATTTATCCTTTAAACTGTTTTGTGTAAACATGTACAGAACAACACTGCAACCGTTACGGTACTAGGCTATGAATAAATGACAGGTTTACTGAAAACATCATTACAGGCAGGATATATGGGGAGTGCGCGCTCAAAGATGGGGTTACAGAAGCCCATTGCTGAGGGGGAGGTGGAGCAATCACGGGAATGAATGCGTACTTGTAGTCCATGGGTGTTTGGTGGTGGTGCTGCTGCTGCTGCTGAGGCGGCTGGGCATGAGCGTGCTGCTGAGGTGGCTGCTGCTGCTCGGGGGGAAGGGCATACACCCCCATGTAGCTGTCCTCTGGCCGTATCCGCTTGGTGTCCCGCATGACAGTGGAGGTGAGGTGGGGCGAGGGCATCATGACTGGCGTCTGCATAGCCTGCTCCCGGTTCATCCACATGCTGTCGCTGCTGCTGCTGCTCTCCTCTGCTGCAACGTGTAGGAGGGGTTATAAGGCGCGGAGGAAGCAGCCGGCATCAGAAAGGCGGCCGCGCCTTGAGAGGCTGAGAGGGCCAGTGTTCTCGCTCGGGCCGAGAGGCGCCTCACCTTCGGCCAGTTTCCGCTTGCCGGTGGCCGGCTTCGCCTTCTTGCTTCGCACAGTGGAGCCGCGGCTACTGATGCCGCTGATGACGGACATGGTGTCGTCGTCGCCTCCGGCCTGCAGGGAGTTTCTGTAGGAGATGAGGGGTAGCCAGCAATCCTCCCGCTGCAAGGCCATCTGGAAGGTCATAAACCTCTCCAGGTACAGGTGGCTGGGGGGGATGGGAAGGACACAGTTACCAGGAGTAGGAAAACTACAAGTTGCTCATTAATCCAGTCGTATTCCATCAATGTGCTGAAAGCTGGCTATGTGAAAACTCAAATTCATGGCTGCCATAATCAACAGCTCCAGCTATCTTCTGCAGTCACGAGAATATACAACTTACACGGTCCTCTTGTCCTGCCGCATCAGCTTGGAGGAGAACTCACTTAGGATGTCCAGGAAAGCTAGATTGAGAGGAGGGTTGCCTTCTCCATGGGGACTAGGCTCCTTAAAAGCAAACTCTATACCATCCCTAAAATTAAATAAATTTTAAGTTAAAAAATAAATTTTTACACACACCGTGTACATTTCTTTTATTACTTTAACCAAATAATTGTTATGTCTGCTGTATGTCACCAAAAACATGAGCACATTTTACAGGGCCATACTTGTGTAGCATAGCGATAGCTTCCCGGGTCTTCAGCTGATCCAAGCCGAACGTCAGAGAGAAGCGCCGAGCTAGCTCCTTGATCCCGCAGAAGGCTGAAGATGAGCGGTCGAAATTGTACCCCAGGTCTGACAGCACCTCATTGAACAGCTGGAGAAATTTTGACCATTACTTTCCCCTTAAACAAATGCAATCCATTGAAGTGAGAGTTTAGCCACAGTTGACAGTGGAGGCACCAGCAGATGAATCCATCATAACACCAGCAGAAAGTGCCATGGGGACGGTACAAAACACCACAGGAAACGTGCCAATACCTGCTGCAAACTCAAGATCAGGGTCTTTGCACACTGGATCTTATCAATCTGCCTCGTTTTGCTCATGGTCTCCTTGATGATATCACCATAATCGTTGTAATACTGCAAAAG
>JAODKN010000002.1:21709957-21728795 GCA_026774425.1 Petrocephalus zakoni
CCCTCCCCTGACCCCCCCCCCCCCCCCCCCCACCCCCCCCCCCCCCCGCCCCCCCCCCCCCCGCGGGGGGGGGCCCCCCCCAAGCACATTAAGAGGAGACTGCAAAAATAGATGCAGAAAAAAAAAAGCAGAAGACCAGTAGCCAAGCTTACCCGCATATATTGCTTAAATATGTCCGCTCCAGTGTTCATTTCCACAACGTTATAAATAATAAGTTTGCAGTATGCTGCAAGAAGATTTCTTCTCTTGTGCAATGCTTCAATTTTACCAGCTTCATCATCTTGCTGTCCATCTGTATATATAAATATATATATGGAAGCAACAAAAACTTTATACAAACTAATAAAGCAGTGGCAAATTACGGAATTTCAATTAATTACTGCTCCCTCTTGTGTTTGGGATGAATTAGCCTGAAATAAAGATGTCTAGCCAATTAAAACTTTGAGGCCCTGAGGAACCCATTACATAGTATACTAGTAGAATATTTGATCAACATCTTTATGTACATGCAGCTCTAACTGCTGACTCTAATCTCCAAAGGGGGGGGGGGGGTCTATGTATGTATGCTAGAATACAACAGTTCACCTGTACTATTGCTGTCATCATCCTGGTCAATAAACACATGGTCCAGAACGAAGCTGAGCAGCTCAGACTGCAGGGAGGAATCGGGAGAGTAGACAAGAGGCTCGAGCACATCGCGGCCCCCAGACACAATCTGGTGGCTGAAGATCATGAGGATGTCACACAGGATGGTGAAAGCCTGCAGATCCAAAGGGACATCAACACGCATAAATATTCTGCTTCAATTTTAGGCAAAGAGTTCTTGCATGAATTTCTCTCTGCTGTCCAGTCCACTTCTTATTGGCAACTCCTGAGGAAATTATGCAGACTGATTTTGCAACCACCTGCTCTTTGACAGCCGTGTTCACATTTGTTAAGTAGCGCTGGCACATCAAGCAGAAAGCCCTCATCTGCCTCTTCAGCGTGAGCATATCCTCCTGCAGAGCACAAAGACCTGTCAGCACGTGTGCCGCAACTTTAGGTCAATTACTACATGAACAAACTAAACTTTGGCTAATATACAGCTGTACACCATTAACACTTAACCTCTCAAATTAAACAAGGTGCATGCGAAACAAAGTAACGTAGGAAGTTAATCTATTATAATGAAAATGCTAAATTGCAGCATTTTGCTATAAATCTAGGGCCCTCATAGCTATAAGAATATTTTGCATAAATATGTACCTTTTTGGAGCTGCCTTCGGAGACCCTGGCCAAATGCCACAAGATGACATAGTGAGTGCACTGCAAAGCATGGATGACAATCTAGAAAGGGCAAGAGTGAATAGTTAACTTGGCCTGTTGAGGGAGGATATGGAGTCTGCAGCTTGCTACAGAGCCGGCACTGCTAACCTGCTCTGGCATATCCCCATTCTCGATGCCTGTGTTTAGTAACTTGTATGTGCTGGTGAACAGGTCCCATTTGGAGAGGTCATGTGCACTGAGGAAGGGAGATTAAGAAAGCATTAACTATATCTAAACAAAGTTGTTTATAAAAGAAGCCTATGACTTTTTCCAGCCCTTCCCTTACTTGTGGAAAGCAGTGATCCTTTTGAGCGTGGACAGGACCTGATATGCGTCATCCTCGTCAAGTTCATCTCCCTGGGTCATAGGTGAATTTTAGGATCAGAGCAGCACCTGCTTAACTGTCACCATGGAACTCTCCAAAAGTATGTCCTCAACACGGACACCCCCACCCGCCTACCTCCTGCAGGAAGTCCTCCAGCAACCTGTTGAACTTGTCGACCTGCTCATCAAGCAGCTGGCTGCGCGCAATGTTAACCCTGTTGAAAATGGTGAACTCTTCATTGCAGAGGGCATGGTAGGTTTTGGAACAGGTTTCCAAGACCTCAGTGTCAGTGTGCTTCGCCACGATCTCCCCAATCTGCCGTAACAAAGACTCTAGGTGCTGAGGGAATAAAGGTGAAGAAAAAGGAAAAGCATGAGGTTGGCTGAATTATCTATATTCTCTATAACAGCACCAATGGTCTAAACATTTCTTGTAAACGATACCAAATTTTATGCAGTAACAGCTTTCAAAAACACAGATTAAACAAAGTTTAATCCAATTACAGGTACAGTCGTCCCTTGGGGTCCGCGGGGAATTTGTTCCAGCCCCCCCCTGTGCATACCAAAATCTACGTATATAAGTCCCTAATATAAAATAGCATAGTATTTGCGTATAACCTAAGCTACTTCTGTATTCTTTAAATCATCTCTAGATTACTTATAATACCTAGTAAAATGTAAATTATGTAAATAGACGCAACTATCATACAGGAAATATAAATTCACTCACACCCATGTGCTCGCGCGCACACACACAGTATTAAACACCCGAAACTACAAACTGCACCGCACTTCATTGAAATTAATTCAGTGTAGTGCTCTACAAGGCAAACAAGTTTAGCTTTTTGTAACTTTCTGAAAAATTTTTCCCCTGAATATTTTTGATCTGCAGTTGGTTGAACCCACAGATAAGGAACCCATGGATATGGAGGGCCGAATGAGTCTTTAAAGGCATTCTCACTTATACATCACTGATAAATATTTTTGGTTATTTTAACCACTTTTCTGGCTCTCTCCACAACTGAATAAGCCATCGGGCTTCCTAGAAGCCCACTGGATCTTACACTTTTTGAACAACTGCAGTTGCATATAATTTGCCAATATCTAGACTTTGAATGAACTGACATGAAGACTTGGTGAGGCCTGCCCCAAAAACTGCATATTAAACTACATGAATAAGCATTTGTTCATGCACCCTCCGAAGATACCGTGATAAAGCACTATTATTCTTACCTTTTCTAATCGCCCTGTGGTGTAGATTTCAAGATCAAAGAACTGTGGCAGTTGCAGAAGATTGGTTACCTTCTCTGCATCTACAGAGTACTACAAAGGGGAAAATATATAAAAAGTTACAACATAAAAATAAAAAGCATTTCTTTAACCTACTAGCAAGAATGAAATGAAACGAAACGAAACATTTAAGCAGGGAAGAGGTACCTTTGCAAGTAATGGTGGCAATGCAACAGCAAAGAGCTCAGTCATTCTTGTGCGATCATCAAGCTGGGTTTTTTTTTCCTTTGCTGTCAATACCTAAAATTATTTTGCAGAAATAAGTCCCACAATAATCAAGAACACAGACAGACATGCACAGAATGCATGTGGAGCCTAAACAGTGTAATATGCATAGAAATTGTTTCTGGAAGATTATTAGGAGGAGGTGTGACACTGCTGAAGAGAGCCTCACCCTCTTTCCTGTCCCTCTGCCTACAGGGGGGTGACACTCGGAGGCCTGGCGGATGGTGCAGAGCATGATCTCGATGAGAGCGGTCTCCTGCCGGTCAGTCAAGGCTGAAGGCAAAGACAAGCCACTCATAATCATAAGCATTCATTACCATCTAAAACACCAACAGGATTAGAAATATTTTGTGTTAAATTTGTAATCATTTACAACATTGACAGGTCTGGTGCTTTTTAAAATTTAAATTTGAATGTGTTCTATAAAAAAATTAATATAAAATATTAAAACCAAAGCAGTGATTTTGCATTAAATTAGACTTACTGGCTTTTTCACTAAACCAGCTGGCTTCTTGATGGCATAAATTACTAAATTTTTTCACAGTAACAAGCAGAAAGCTGCAATTGATGCAAGTTTTAACCATATTCCTGCTGTGTGCTTTCTATGAGCCAGGTGGTTTGGTTAAAAGGACTATAGGCTAAAATCTGTATTTAATAACCAGCCAGCTCATATACATTTTTTGGACACAAAGATTTTCCTGAATGTCCTATTTGAGCATGATGTATACAATTTTTTACTGCATTCATGAATTTGCAAACTTAGAGGAAGCAGCCAATGAGCAAATTCCTGGACTCTCATGGATTACCTTCTTCTCCTGGTAATGGCTCATCCAGCAGCAGGCTGATCATGCACTCCCAGTCCTTGAGGATATCTGAAGCACACTCCCACATGCTGTCCACCAGGTAGGCTGCATGCTCATGGAGCTGCGGGAATCACAGATCAAAGAGACATCAATAAGAGTGCCACTGCTAGGAAACCTGCACTATCCAGGAAGTGCAGAAATACTATCATTGAAATTAAATGCTGCACAGCCATACGCTGCAGGCCTACTATCGCCAGGCAACCGTATGAGAGACGGGAATTTAGCTATGGTTCTTTCACGAATAAGTAACGGAGGAAAGCGCCAAAACAAAAGTGGTTAGAAAAGAGAGGTGTCACGATTCGGCACGCATCACAGGTTTTGGACCATGGTTACGGTACGGTTTAAGAAGAAAATAAAAACACAACCATGAAGTGTACCATTATACCCCTCTACTAGAAATGTTTGAATTAAACAATGCACTATTTTTTCCCCATATAAGGTCTCTCCATTCAGAAAAATGGAAAAAGTCTCTACTGTATGAAATCAAGGAGAGAAAAGCATTAGAAGTGCTAGATGTTTTGTCTTTTCTAATTTAAATGACCTAGCATGTACAGTGCATGTACATTAAATATTCAATTAATTTTGGAAAGAAAAGATTTGGTATTCCAAAAGCGATCTTTATAAACAAAAAAATGTGATAAAGTTAAGCATATTACTGTAAAAAAAGCATTGGAGCACAATAAACGTAGATAGATAATCAATATTACAAACCCCACCACCCCAGACATAACAGGATGCTATGGTGCAGCAGACCCAGATAAATGGGGCAACAAAAAAAAATTAAAAATACTGTGACGAGTGGTTGAGTCATTTTAATAAAAGACGACAACAGCCCTTTTAATACGAAACAGCTACCATCGGTTAAATACTAGCAGCGGCACAGAAAAGGAAACAAACAGTCTACATGACACTCATGTGCGTAATGTTCGCCGTGGAATGCATGCATTTCGTTAGCATGTAATAAAATGCATGCAGCCCATGGCAAATATTATTCAGTTAAGAGATTTATAATTACAAATATACATTTACACCATTTAAAGATATGTACAGTACAAGGCATGTCGGCTACATGCCGTCACATTATGTCAGCCAATTGTCTATCGGCGCTGTATTGCTGAAACAGCGTCAATTATGCTTGAAGTATGCGGCCACCTTTAGTCAGGAAGCGGATCATTCACACCATCTGCTGTTGTATAATGATATTTGAATTCTAACCCTCAAATATAAGACAGGTGTTAAGATCCAGGCAAAACATTTTTACTCAGGTCACTGGAACGCAGCATGTTTGTGACAGATTAAAAAAAATAGGGAGGAGAAAAGTGAATATGAACTGGGCACTAAAAGTGATTCACCTTCCACTGTATGGAAATACTCTGGATTCCATAGAGATGATATTGAGCAAAAGCAGGTGATGAGTCGCCACAACTCAAGGCAACACTACAAACTTATTTGACAGACACTATAGCAGGGGTGGGCAATCTTATCCGCAAAGGGCCAGTGTGTATGCAGGTTTTCACTGCAACTCCCTAATTGGATCACTCATTAGAGGACTGATTGGCTGAAGAATTCCCACACCTGGGTTTGAACAGCTGACCTTAGGGTTATCCCAAAAACCTGCATACACACCGGCCCTTTGTGGATAAGATTGCCCACCCCTGCTCTATAGGCTCTATTTTTTTGCTTTAAAAATATATTATATTAAAAAAATAAAATTCAGGTTGTGATTCTTGGCATTTTTCCAAAATTGTGCAGCCCTGCTTTAAACATTCAAAAGTAATTAGCGATTTTTCAATTAATGATGTTTAATTAAAATTTAAAAGGATCCATGCATCCATCTTCTGCTTAAAGCATCAATGTCTTGGTCAACGAAAATAAGTCAACCATTAATGTCAGAAGAGAATCTGCATGACGTTAAATCAAGTTACTCTTAATTCAAGATTTCCATCCAGTCATTCCTAAAACAGAAAAATACAACTAAAACCAAGGGCACTTTCCCACCGCACCAGGCACTGTACTTCTGGTACTTTCCATTGGCTTCCTATGAAGTACCAGTACCAGTTCCAGTAACTACCAACTTAGCTAGGTTACTTTTTTGGTACTTTGGAGTGGGACTTGCGCAAAGTCTTTGTTGATTAGAAGAAGGCTATTTGCAAAACCAAATAATACAACTACCATATTGAAAAAAGGTATGACCTCATAAAAGTAATAAAGTCATGAAAGTGTTTAAGAAAAAGATCAGGACAGCATCACAAGAAATAAAAATATATATTTAGTAGATTCTTCCTTATGCCAGAGTAAAAATGTCTTAGTGAAACTTTAACCCCCTGCGTTAGCTCCGTACAGGTAAGTAGGAAAAAACCTGATCTCAATATAGCTGAGTAGCAATTAGAGATGCATGATAAATTATCGGCCGATGAGGTAAAAATATTTTTATTGTTCC
This sequence comes from Petrocephalus zakoni, assembly GCA_026774425.1. NCBI lineage: Eukaryota > Metazoa > Chordata > Actinopteri > Osteoglossiformes > Mormyridae > Petrocephalus > Petrocephalus zakoni. The sequence goes on from JAODKN010000002.1 coordinate 21,716,405, forward strand.
AATAAATTAAATCTGGTAAATAGATCTGATAAAGTACGCCAAATTTGCGAAATTGCTTGCTGGCTGGCTTGCTTTTAAAAGAGGCAGTGAGTTGAGATGAGCACCAGCACGCCATCCACATGCCTGCGCCAGTCTGGATGTTTTTCTCGGTGGCAGCAGATTACAATGCCACTGCTGTTTGGAAACCAATGGGAATTCAGAAATGCTCCGCTAAAGATAGCTCCACGGAACACAAGCGTGTAAACTTCTGTATGCAAATGTAGACATGCATTTTTATACTGCATCAACTTGGTACAAAGGTTAAAAAGGAACTTTCAGTACCAAGATATAAATAATGTAATAATACACGTAGTTTTTTGCGTAAAGACAAATAAAAAAAAAAGTCAGTAATAGACTAAGGTGAAATTTTTGGTGTTCCAGATGAGTTGAACTGTATAATTTTTTTTAGCGGGGAAAAAAAAAATTCGCATACAAATTTTGGCACCATAGCATGCAAAACAATGTGAATCGTCAGTAACTGCCATTATTTATTTGTAACAGTAGTGTTTGTCTTAATTTCATGTGCTTTAACAAATGACATCCTACCGACAGTCGGCACAGATAAACTACACGCGTATTTGCTTTGCGGACGCTTTATAAATTTACAGAGCCACACATTCTGAGCGGCCTTGTCCCCGACAACTGCATGATGCTAAACTGCAAGACTCCCCCCATTAAACAGGGATTTGAAGACCGGGAAAAGTTTTCCAGAGACAACAAAAAGGCTAAAGCCTTTTCCGTGCTACAGGATCTGGGTTTTCACAGATTAATTGCGCATTTGGAGCCACATTACACCCTTCCAAGTCTCTGCTTGTACGATTTGGTCACCACACACATTCATAATTTGATCTGCAAGAACGAACTGAACACACCATTTCTGTTGAGGATGCACTTTTTAAATGTCAATGCATTTAATTTATGTATTTGAAAAACATTTAACTTAAAACGTCTATATAAATACCTACCTCATCCTCATGCGCTAAATTTCTTCATTAAGCATAAAATACTTGTATATGTTGTTATTTCCAGATAGACCAGTCATAGTTCTGCTAAACCCTTTTCTTGATGGTTGTGTGATTTGACATGTCAATGCATTTACTGATTTCATATGTAAGATGTTTGGGCTATGAGTATCTTTTACTGCTGTTTTAAGTCCTATGTTCAGCAACTGAACATAGGACTTAAAATTTTTGTGAAGCCTAATATATTGCTATTGAGTATTGTGGTGTCTTACACAAAAAATAAAAGCATTTGAAGAGACTGACATTTATTCCATTCCACATTCCAACCAATACTAAAGTAAATATTTACTTATTTAAATCTCAACATAAACAACAAAAAAAAAAAAATTCCAATATCAGCAAGTGCAGCTTTACCTCACTTTCCAGGAAGAAAAAGACAGTGGTCTTGATGAGGTTAGCGTTTGGGCTCTGCCGACCCCGCCGTTTGGACACTGCCTCCTCGTCAGCATCCCGGTGACTGAAGAGTCTGCATTAGACAAGGCCAGGACCATCTCTCAGTCCTCTCAACAGACAACGGCATGAAAGACTGACCGTATCTTATTTTAATTAGAAACGTATCAAATGGATAATGAACAAGCACCCCCACAAGAGAATTATTTACTTATGATACCCACTGAATTGGTATTCTTTGAAATAGGACTGAAACTAATGTTGCCAGAGATATTTAGAGCCCAGATTTTCGTATAATACTCAGAAGATAATGACCATCACTCACAGCCATAACAGCATTTTGACAATACCTATTAAAAGGCTTGTTTATCCAGTTCATGAGCACAGTTTTTTGGCTGCCTGCTTGATGGCTGTGGGTAAAGCCCACTACGAACCCGCAACTGTATGCCAGGAACATCACTCGTACTGATAATAAAGATGACGCTTTGTGATGACAAGATTTAATGCACGGATGAAGCACAATAGTAGACGAAAAAGTGAAGAATATTGCTAAATGGTGATACTCACTTCTTAAAAAGAAACTCTCCGGCCGCTATAGCGACTGGCCTGTGGGCCGAGTAGACCAGGTGATATACGCTTTCGCAGTCTTCGGCAGTAAGAACTTCATCGCTGCTTCTGTTGGGGGGGACCAGTCAAGCACAAAGAGCCCATGGAAAAGCCAAAGTTCAGATATCCTGTACTAGAGGGTGGGAGGACTTACTGTAACACAAGGGTAAGAAGTTTTATTGCTTGCACTGCAACATCATACTCCTTGTCCAGTGTCATCGACACGATACGGTCCTGATGGGACAAAGGAAAAAGTCAATAGTCGGCACAGAATTTGAATAATTTCTAATAAGTACAATATGTTAATAAAATAATACGTATGTTAATATTGACTGAACATTAATGATCAGTGGGTGAACCACTGTTACAGGTCTGGCGGGCTGGGGAGGAATTAGCTTTTAATGCTACATAGGATGTGACCCTACTGCGAGGTACCAACAGCAAATTTGTGAGATGTTTATCAGAATGAAATGGCGATTAGCCGATGGTGAGGCGGCCTCTTCAGCACAGGCACACAAAAAGGAAGATGACACTCACCTTAAAGCGGCTGGTGAAGAGCTCTAGCTTGGTGTTCAGCTCCCTGTTGTGGTAGAGGCCTTGCAAAGCAGTTAGACACTTCAGTCTCACCTCACCTTGCTAGAAACCGGAGGCAGGTCATTACAACTGGGCTCCTTTAATTACAACCACACAGCAAAACTAGAAATTCCTTGGGAAGACGGACCCACCTTGTCATGCATGGTCCACCCCACATACTTCAGATAGCTGTCGTTCAGAAAGGCGTCGCTGTACATTTTCATCCAAACTCCAATCTCCTCGATGCAGATTGCGCGGATCTCTGCTATCGCATCACTATGGGGTGAGGAGGTAAACATTAAAAGTCTAGATTACCATCTTTGCAAAAGATGTTATGCAGTACTGTTTAAAGTACTGTGCAACAGTATTAAAACAAAGTATACACAAACCTGACGGTAAATCAAACAAATCTATACATTAGTTACAACTGCAGTATTTGAAACAAACTCCAGAGTACACTGCTAATTCACAAAAATGTATGTAATATAATACAATATACTATAATATAAATGAAATCAGCAGCTGCAGGACAATGCACATACCGGTATCTGTGAACAAAAACACCTTTGAATATTGCATTCATCATGTTTTCAATCTCATCTTGATTTTCTTGAAGCTGAAAGAAAGACACTGTGAGCCAAATATCTTTAAATTGTTTCACAACTAAAAACAAAAATTCAACCATTTGACATATTGCCTAGGAGAGAAGAATGTGTTTTGTTGACTAGCACTTAAAATATATCAGGCTTTTGGTTTTGTAATGAAGACTACGCACACTGCCATGACATTTTTCAAATTACACAAGCTAGCAGATGGTATCCCAGCAGGCAACGCTGTTATGTAACTCAAAGTTAATTAATACTGCCAGATAAACACCACCACTCCAAGAGGGCCCTGAGGACTGAAATAAAAATCCTAAACAGTCTCACCGATACACTCCTTGACAGACACTGCCTTTCCTCGCACAATTTTAGTCATGCATTTAATCTACAGAGGAAAGGCTGCACTTTTTAAATCAAGGCTGGCATAAATTAGATTTCAGCTCTTACTGTAATACAGTAAACCTGTCTTCTGTGGAATTATCACGGAGTGCACTTAAGCCATAAAGATTCAAAAGATTTCCAACACACACACTGAATGCTTTTGAATGCTGAGCAAAGACGTGGCAAGAAGCGGCTTTAGGGAAAGCTGACTAATGTTTACCTCTTTACGTTTCTGCAGCAGAAGCTCCAGACGGTCATTCGCACGCTTGCCGATGATCTTATTCCTCTCAGCCTCATACTGCCTCTGCGTGTTGTCCATGTTGATGCTGAGGTTGAGCGCCACATTCACCAGGGCTGTCATAAGCTTCATGGCTGCAGGATTGAAAGTCAGGGAAAGGCCATGAGTCAATGTAATAAGGAACACCTTCCAGGAAAATAACATCAGAAACGGCAACTCAGCCAAAGCATCATACTGGGTCGGTAAGCTGCTTGTTCTGACCTGCTAGTGTGCTGGTGTGACGAAATGCCCGGACCTGGGAGTCTGACAGGCCAGTCAGTAGTGAGATGACAGTGTCCATCATGTACTCATCGTAGATGATACTGTACTGACACTGCCGAACCAGCACCCCGATGAACTCGCAGAAATTGGATTTGAATTTTTTCCACTGTGGCCCAGCTATGGTTAACGGGTAATCGCCACTGTCCTAAAGCAGCAGACAAGACCATGTAAGTGGCGAGATACTGTTATAACAGAAACAGGCTAGCAACTGGATTAAAATCGAGTATATTAATACCTGCAGGGGAATCAAATACATTTAAGTGTAGAAATCAAATGTTGATGAACAATTTAACTCATCCCCAGAATATGTAAACATTATTTTAAAGACCTTCATTCAGTTTCATTCACACTCATTTAAATGCTCCTACATTAGGTAGCTGCATTACTGCTGCACGCGTGTTAATCCAAAACCTTCAATTATAACTGTAGGCACTGCAGTTTCAAAGCAGCCTATTATTTCTTGCAATTCATTCAAATCTCTTGACACATACCTCATCAAACTCCTCCGTCATCTTACGGATGATTTCTGAGTTTTGCATGTGTCTGAACATTTCCCCACTGACAACACCTGACATGGAAGGAAGAGCATTCATTATTTACTCCAACTGAACAGCATTATATATAGGGAGATAAGCTCATATTGAAGCAAAACTGAAAAATACCTTTACACCCCGAACACTGGATGAAGAAGTTGATTAAGTCGAGAAGTGCCGTATCTCTGTCGTGCTTGTAGGACTCAATCCAGTCATCGACGACAGACTGCAAATAAATGTTAGTTAATACTGAACAACTTTTTCCAGCTATATTTTTTAGTCATAATTCGACCATATTTCTATATAAACTAATGAATTAAGCACTTGGATAAGTTTGGAAGGGAGATGCATCACTTGGACACTGACCTGCATGGCACTCTTTCCCAACTTGACCACCTCAAACAGCATCATGTTCTCCATGCCATTCTCCTGGTGATGGCCATTAATTCGGCCGGCCCCTCCGCCCTTGGCCCCAGCCCCACCTTTGCCCTTCTCTCCAGGAGCTTTCTTTCCTTTCTTGGTGCTCTGAAGGACCACGGGGACAGAGTGGTTAGAAACAGCACGGGCATCTCCCGCAGCCCAGAACCCATGGTGTCAACAATGGCAAAAGCAAGTGCAGTATATACACCAGATGCTATCAGCCAGCCCTACTACGTGCAGTAGATACACATAGCTTTGTACCTTTCCTTTGCCTGGGTTTGCATTCTTCCCATCAGGATCTTCAAAGTCAGTGTCAGAAGAGAAGTGTGTATCAGTTTCCCTGTTCACAAAAAGGTAGCATTAACAGTTATCAAATTTCCAAACACCACACAGTTCTAGAATGTCACTGCCCATTGACTTGTATGTATCGCACTGCATGAAAATAATACTTACTGATGAAAATGAAACTCTGCTTGCAATTCTGGTGCTGCTATCATTTCTTTAACATCTTCTGTAGCACTTCAACTTTTAAAGACTTCAACTCTTCATAGACAATAGTCAACACTATTTAAAGACCTGTAAAAAAAACACAAAATATTAAAAATGATTATGCAGTAATTCTGAAGGAGAGGTGTTCATATCGTTTCAAATTAATAGTTTAACATCAGACATTTTTTCTAGTAACCAATAAAAATTGAACAAGTGATGCAAGAACTGCCATATTGAACCCCACTTAAAAAACAAGTAAAATTTGCAAAACAAATAAATAAATGGTTATTTTTCCAGAAGTATATAACCTCTCAAACCATAATCTGCAATTCATTGCAGCTAAACTTTCCAGTTAGGTGCTGTTGTTTTTTCCAGTTTTTATGATTTAAAAAAAATTAAGCTAATTTGAAAAGTTGTGCTATGCCTCTAAACAGCGCAAATAAAGTAGACTGGCATAATCCACAAAACATTATTATATAACATTATTAATGTATCTAATACAAAAATGAACCATGTCAGTAGAACTTTACAGGTGGTAAGGTTTGCACGAGCTACCATCAAAGTGAAAACAAGGTTTTGGCCACTAGGGGTGCAATATTGTACTCCTTATGAGATCCTGCTCTTTGCCATCAAGCAACGTTATTCCGCAAGTGCCTTTTAAACAGAGCAAAAAGACACAAAGGAAACGAATTAATTCTACAGTTTTTCTAATCTACATTTCAAGATCTCCAAAATGATTTCTAATGGAGGATACAGACTGAATCCAAAAGTTATCTTTGAAGATGTCAGGGAGAGTTCAAAGCTTCACATGGGCTGCTTTAGAGATGCATTTTTAACCAAAGATGGTACCAAGATCACCTGAGGTCCTGACTGCTAACAAAAATGTAGCACCACAAATCCAAGCCCTCCCCACAAGCCTGGGAGAATGTCACCCAGTGTTGGTCGATTCTAATGGACTCTTGGATTAAACTGGAACTTTCCTGTACAAGCACTGGAAGCTGAGAAATAGTCAGAAATGTGAAACTGCATATCATAAGGAAACATTTGGTGGGCATGCTTATGAACAGATAAGTAAATCAAACTACACAGGTCTAAATTCAGACGGGACCTGAGAGTGGATAAGCGGACACAAATAATAAACATGGTAGTTGAGGAGGGTTGGCATTGTCCAATGAGCAGTAGCCAACAAAAACACTGCAGACAACCTCTTAACATTCTCATGATTCAATGGAATCAAATGCGCAAGAAGCCATTTTTCTGTTTGGCCTCCACATGTGGTGATTGTCACACTACCATCAGATTGAAACTTGATATGCTACACTGAAGGGAAAGATAAACCTAGAAGAGACAGGAGATGAACAGCAAGCAACAATCTGTCTCCTAATAGACTAATTCATCACTGTACACCATCAGTATGGTGTAACAATGATGTGTTTTAAAGAAATTTGCAACTCAGCTCTGTTTTCTCCAATTTAGGGCATTTTAATTGATACATGACTCCAAAATTCTTTGTGGTTATTAAGAACATGAAATTATAGATTATAAGGAGAAATTGGGGTCCCTACAGCGGCAATACAGAACATACATATAGTACAAACCAGGCAAAATGCAAAGACAAACAAGTAAATGTGATGTGAACTAATTAAATATTACACAGTACACAAATATAATATTCTGAAAAGTAGAATATCGGCTGACAATTGTCTTGCTGTGCCCCAAACAGAGGCAATGCAGACTAAAATCATCATATGTCCACCTGTCAAATTCATTCAGCTAGTAAATGCAGGCAATATAACCAACAATAATAGTAAATCAAACTACAAATCAAAGTAAACAATGACAAACACCTGACTAAAATGCATATGCTATTACAAGTCACAATCCTAAATGCATAAAACTTCAAGGAGAATCAAGACCACTTGGCTCTAAAGTCAAAATTCCTCTTCCAAGCTGCATACTAAAGGCTACAAAGGCATGTGTCAACGATATATGTACCCGGTAAAAATAGATTCATGTGTAGCCATGCAGTGTTACACACTTTAATCATAGATTCTACAGATAATTCAGTGACCAACCTCGAATCTTAGCCAGCAAAGTCTGAAATTTTGAAAGTTTTATGTTAAAACTTAAAATGTGAAGCAGTATGACTCAATGAGTAGCACTTCATTGCCTCAGGGGTTTAAAGCTGTGTCAACTCCATGTGGAGTTCGTGCTCTCCCCAAGTCATATGGATTTCCCTCTCTCTTTCCACAATCCACAGACATGTAGTTAGATTACAATAGATGTAAAGTTTGGGAAGGCATCTCTAAATTGCCTGTAGCCTGTGTTTGTGCATGCGGGCATATACATGCATACAATAGTATACAATATCAAGATCAGAAATTCACACAAACATGCAGAAAATGTTCAAAAATCCATTTATTAAGAATGAATGGGCTTATTACTGAAATGTAGACATACACCATTTTTACAAACTAATATCTAATGATCTTTAATTAAAGAAACAGATTGCAAGCAGATGAAAGGCAGATGAAAACCTGCTTATTTTTAACAGATCCTAGATCATAATTAGCAAAAAGCAGCAGTTTATGGCAAAATGTGAGAAACCTTGCAACAAAGATCTAACTCACTAGTATAACTAGACAATTTTGCCCAAACAGAAGACAATTTCCACGCAAGGTAGCCCCCCCCCACTCCAAAAACTGAAAGACAATTCCTCCCATTGACTTACAGAATGAAAAAAACTAGACGACAGAATAGAGTGCCGATAAGCAGATAGCAGCCTCCTAGGGGCTTAATATAACAGTGGGAAAAACTGGCCATGTACCAAATACCAAAGTATTTCCCCTTTGAACAAATACATGCACATCTGATAATGTTTAGAAAAACTACATATAAATGGAATGAAACATATCGACAGTCAATCATCAACAATTACTTTCTGTTCATCAGTCTGATTTCTAACAAGAGAGGATTTGATAAATGATGTAATATACAGCTGACAGTTAAACCAGTTTCCAATACACAATAACTGAAGGTAGCAAAGAGGTCAAAGAAATGAGATGCTCCCCCCTTCTATAGAAACTCTGCCTTAAAGGACTGGTTCCTACTGTCTGCTCACACAGAGCAACAAAGGCAAAGAGTATAAACATACATACAGAAGACTATGAAAACAGGACAGCCAATGGAACGCAGTCTTACCCATGGCTAGCGCTTCATTCACCTGTTCCAAGGCAAATGAGCAAAAAACAGATATGGAGCTTACCCTGGGCAAAGTATTTTCCTTTGCATACTTCAACAGTAGCTCAGTGTCATTGTATCAGCTGCTAGAACAATTAGTCCTTCTAAAACGTACTGCCCAGCATTTTATTTTAGTGGTAGCCTATGATCAGTTTAAACCATGCTTTTCCTTTCACAAACCATATATGACAAAGTTGATTTGTAGGTTTATAAAAAGAAAGCACATGGTAAAACCAGTTTACTGTACTTTATAATTTATGGTGCTGAGATGTACAGTATGATAATGTGTTGATAATTTTAACAAAGCTTGACCCAATTTTTGCAGTCACTGAATTTTTTTTTCTATAAATTTCATTTTAAAATCACTGAATTTCAGTTCATATACACAAAACGTTCTTCTAGCCTTAGTAAATTCCTTTTCTGTCCTTTTATTTGGATATTGGAGACTTTTGAGCACAAGGTACCACTGCATTTTTTCCCCATTCTGAAAAGGCCAGGTAATTCCCCATCACCCAAGACCCATTTTTGACAGATGCTCAGGTTGTGATTCCAAACATTCCGTGAATTGAATTGAGCATGATACAGAGAGGGCATGTAGACAGACTATTTGTGAAGATTTCGATCAGCTTCTGACCACAGGGACAGTATCCCAACCTCCTGAGCCACACACCACCCCCAGAAGTATAATTTCTCATTTGTAATTTTTTCAATTTGCCCCAGACCAATCAAATCAAATAATTTTCCTTTTGAGCATACAGGTCCCATTGACAACAGCGGCAACGCCCCTCGTGTATCACAAAGTGTAACTGGTGCATAAAATAGACCAAGCTAGCAATTCCCAAATCATCCACGGCTTTTGTTCATGGTACTAGTGTTGTTCCACAACTGCGTGGTTTGTTTACTGGGATTTTCCACTAAACAGTACTTCCACCTCTCAAAACTTTTTTACATAGATTACAAATTGCAGTGCTACTAATCGTTTCAGGCGTAAAATACCTCCAGACTGTAGACGTTTGTTACTTTGCTCTGCAAGCATGCAAGTCGTGTGTGTTATCGTCATGTTCTTATGCTCTTCCTACTGCAGAGGGTATGCACATGACATCACAGCAGGCGGAAGCCACTTAGCTCATACCCACTGAGTGGCAAAAACACGGAGCGGCAGCATTAGCGTTCAGCCACTAGAGCACATCTAAAATGAGAAAGAGCTACCAGGTGATTGATTGTATATATTGATTTAACAAGAAAGAGCAAAAGAATCTTTAAACGACTGCCAAAAACTAAATAGGTAAATATCAGATGTGGATATGGCAGACACCAGATCCGTCTCATTAGGTATGGATTGGTACCGATACTGATCTCGAATATCAGATCAGTGTACCTCTACAAATAAAATATTTGTCATTTGGAATTTACCAGGCTAAACAGCATAACAATTAACCAAGTCAATAGAATTGTCATTGTACAGTCCTGACCTATTTGCTGTAGTATAGCCAAACTAACTAACTAGTATTCAATATATACAAACCACTTCCAGTGTTAACTCACATAATTTGTTCTGTACATTTAGTATATAAAATGTATCAATATACAATATAGGCGAACACAAATACTAGCAAAGTCTCTGGTCACTGGAGTAACAAAGAAAAACAAGCCATTACACAATATTGTAAATTTTCACCATTATTATGGTAATGTACTTTTGGTACTTTCGGTACCTCAATGGAGTACCAAAAGTTCAGTACTTTTGTGTTTTCCACTGCCATAAAAACTGGTACCGGCGCTGAATAAAAGGACAATGTGAGGTGGGGCATTTTGTTCTGAATTCTAACGATGGCTGTAATATGCAGCAGGATGATGTTGGATATTAAATCGAAACATTTAAACGCATGTTATGCACATGCCGTTCTTACGTCGCTAGTGAGTTACATTAAGATCAGACTTTTACTTTCGTTTGGCACTTTCGGTACTTGAATTTTTGGCACTGGTACTCAACCGGAAGTCAATGAAAAAGCGAAAGTACCGTACCAAAAGTACCGAACTACGTGCGGTGGAAAAGTGCTGTTAATTGCCAAAGGCAAGTGTCACAGCCTTTAAAGCCAAAACTGAGGTTGTGCAACTATCCAAACAAATGAGCAGAGTAACAAAATTATATAAAAAAAAAAGTTGCGAACATTAATAAAATAAAATGCACATTACATTAAAATGTCAGGTAGCACAACCGGGAAAACAGGCTTTTTATTTGATTTGAAGAAAATATCGAATTGCGATTTATCTGACAGATTTTGAGATTTGCGATTTTTTAAGACTCAGTTCAGTATTCAGTATATGATACATACACTAAGAGCAGTTTCTAAATGCAAAGTTTTTACTGAATGCTATTACCAGATATGCCACGTTCAGCCCAATTTACTATGAATTTAAGGCAAAACAGCTTAAAATTCTTATAGTCATTTACTTGCCAAAAAATGTTCCCGGTTGCTAGCCAATATGAAGTGACTATTTTAGAGGCAAATTTTAAGTGTCACGTCTGCAAATAGCGCGCAACCACTTTTTTTTATCAATAGTAAAGTAACTGTTTCCGGAAAGTCCCATATACAGAAGGGTCAAATTAGCACAGAACAAAGATGCACAAAGCAACTATCACAAAGGCTGTGACTGTGTTAAGTTAAATAAAGAAATAAAAATAAAAAAATTCTAGTAAAAGGGATCTTACGGCCAACGCTGCTTGGACCCCTAATAAGAGCTTTCTGTAAACAATTTCTGACCATGAAATGGGTAGGTAATTCACTTACGGCTTAACAGTGGAACCAATATTTTTCTGCACCGCAAATGTAGTGTTTTGAGTTTCATGTGTCTTCTGATTGGTGAGCAAGACTGGTATACGAGGAGCACAGCACTTCTGACTGGTTAGACAGACTGTCAGAAGGAGGACGGCATGAATTTGTAAAACTATTCTCACAACCTTTTAAACCTGGGGTCAAACGTGTTATATAATGCATATCCTAATTCACAGCATTTGCAATTTGCTAATTGCGTTCAATTTGATATCCCCAATTAGTGATAAATAGTTTAGCCCCATTTAAAAGTAATTTTAGAAAACAGTGGTCTGGATGTTACATTGTAAAAACATGATAAAATTATTTTCATGGTGCAGTCAGTCAGATGTAAGTTACCAAATACTGAAATAAATTACTATTGTCAACTCATGGCTGACAGTTTCCCCATCAAGCGGTGCAACTCAAGGAAAACCATTAAAATTGCATTTTATTACAATATTTTTAAGGGAAATGGCAAGTTTAAGCATAAAACTATAAAAGAATTTTGTGCAGGTGTCCAAGCAGATGCCCGGTTAATTTAAAATTAGCTCGAAATGTCAGGTGACAACCAGTTAATATCATTACTACCAATACATTTCATATATATTGTCAGTGTCTAATTCCCAATATTTCCCATCTATGTCTGTCATGCCCAGCCCGTCGGATCCTCCTGTGTGCCACGCCCCCTCGTTTCCCTCGTGCTAATCCTCTTGTTCCCAGC